>JAQFXP010001257.1:0-20486 GCA_034693685.1 Belba bartosi
TTTAAAAATCTTATTACTTAAAACTTGAAAACTTATAAACTCTTATATTTTGAGTACTTTCAGTATTTCAAGAGTTATAAAATAGACTCAAACGATAAGATTAAACCCAAAAAAGTGACTAAATTCGTGTAAAAATCATTAATGCTAAGAAATAACATTTACCTAAAATTATTTCCTCTTTATATGCCTAGAGCTTCAACATATTCAAAACTATTGCCATTAATATAAACTTGTGCAATTAAGTAAAAATTCTTTATTCTACAATATAAGTGCATAATACATTTAAGAACATTTGAAGCTACTTAGCTAATTAAAATATTTAAAATTTAAAAAAATATAAATTTAACATAATAATTGACAATAATATATTACAAGATGCTTTTACTCTAATTAGTATTAATATATTTTAAATTACAGTTTCTTTTAAAAAATGTATTTTAAAAATAAAATTTATTTCAATTTTTTCTTTTAGTAATTTATTCATAAAATGTCTAATAAGAAAAAACAATCAAAAGAGATGTAAAATTGATTATATATTTTTAGTCTTGGAATCTAAGATTAAATTTGATTTATGCAAAATATAAATTATCTTTTTTGTCAACTTATTATTAATTTGACTGATTATTATAACATAAAAACATAGTCGATAAAAAATAATCTTGATAACTTTAGTTCTACTCAAAAACAAACTGATATTTTTAAATTAAATTAATTTTAAAAATTAAAGTTTAATCAAATGTTCTCTTATTTAATTACTCCGTGTTTTAAAATAAAACAATAAAATATTTTATTAATACATAAATAAAATTAAAGTAAATTCTTATTAAACAAAACGGTGTCAATATATTATAAAATATATTTTAATTAAAAAAATATATTATTCTATATTTGTAGCACTTTATAATTATTAAAAATTATCATAGATAAATATTAACAGCTTTAGCTCTAGCATTTTGGTAATATTGTTTCAAAAATATTTGATTAAAAAGTTTACAGTATATTTATAAGTGTTTTATTTAAATAGAACTATAATAAACAAAATATGTCAAAGGAATTAATTTAATTAACTAAATAAAATACATTTAGTTTTTAATGTAAAATAAACTTTGCACAAATTTTAATTTGTTTAAACCATCTTGTACTGTTCCCGAAATTCGAAAGTAGACACAAACATTGCTAGTTTTAATGTAAAGGGTTGTTTAATAGAAATGCTCGTGCCTACTTTCGATTTTGGAGAACAGTACTGTAAGTATAACTTCACTCTATTTTATCATTGTTTTGAATAAAATTCTGTAAAAATAGTTTTAATACAAATTTTGATATATATTATTAATTCGCATGAAATATATAACGTCAATATAATATAAATTTGTAATATAATAGCATTTAGATTAAGTATTAACTTATCCTTATCTAACTGATTAATGATGTTTATGGTCATTATCTCACAAGAACAAATTAACTAAAAATATTTTGCTCTAAAAATATTTGATTTAATTTGAGTCAACTGAGACTAAGGATTAAATGCATAATTCTAAACAATAAATGACCAAGGATTTATTTTTTAGTTAAGCATAAATCTCAGAGATCGTAAATCTCAGAAATCCCCCTAATTTTAAAAATTTGCATTTATCCCCCCTAGCATTTGAAAAGGTACCCCCTCGCCTTTTTGCCCAAAATTAGAAAATTTTCCCAAAATTGGGCTAAATCCGGTTTAAGTCCAGTTAATTTAACTAAATTTAATTTAAATTCAGTTAAATTAAGCAAAATTTTTATCATATATAGGTTTTTGAGCGTTTTTGGAAAAATCCCCTCCCTGATCCTCCTAGGTTTTTAGCCAAAATTTTGAGAAAAATCCCTCCCCTGATCCCCCTAGATCGGCCGACCTTCTCGATCCAAGATAAATCTTAAACATATTGAGAACATTTTTGACATAATTAATAATTTTGCAAAGTAATTGAACATTTTAAAAATACAAAACTTAAACTAAACATGTATAAGAATTTAAATATGTATTAGCAGCATGTTAATATGCATTAAGTTTTAAAAATTAAAATCCGTTTATGCTTTAACTCTATAATCTAATGCAAAGAAAGTAAAGTTTATTTTAATATAACTCAAACTCATTATTCATTACAGGATTCTAAAGGTATAGAAAGTAATGAATGAATGAATGAATTTGTTTGCATTTCGATAATACACTGCTTTGTAATTATGTAAACAAATTTTAGTTGATAATCAAACAAGAATATATAATATTTTCTACTAAAAGGAAACAAAATTTAGTCAAATATTCTCTAAACCTTTAAAATTCAATAATAACGTAAAAATGTTTTGTAATTTATTTTGACTATATATTGGATTCACAAACATTTGGTTAAAGTCTTTGTTTTTATTGAATTCTTTGTAAATAAAATAAATCTAATAATAATAAAAACTGTTCGACAGAGTTCAAACAGAATATAAATGACTGGATTTAATTTAATTGAATTTTTTTATATTCAATTCTAACTTATCCTGATACTTTGAAAGCAAAGTACATAAATCCAGTCAATCTGTAACTAAAATACTGACAATTGTTAACTCTTATACATAAAATATTTATGGGATTACATTATTCTGTAGTTCTATTCTATGCCACAAATTGTAACAAATTTAAAATACAATCAATGTTTTGATTTATTTAGTTTGTAATTAGTTATAGAAATTTTTGGGTGGTAAAAGTATTTAGCTTAAAGTTACCTAAAATTGTAATCGGTTGAAAGTAATTTTTTATTTATAAAATATCAAGTTACAAATTGGATACCTGGTTAAACTTTCGGTTTCTTAAAATATTTTAACAAAATGCATATCAAATTAAAGCTAAAAAAAATTTAAGAAATTGTTTTTTATTTTTAATCTAATCATCAGTTTTTGAGTGCAAAAAATAATAAATGCGTTTCAATGACTGTTTATTTCTATTAATTGCAAATGTATTGTTATAAATATTTAATATCTCCAAACCCATTGAAATATCCCCATAAAAATACAATTTGTAAAATCAAAATGCTATTAATCTTTATTAATTTTTTATTTCATTAATAGTTCTAAAATTGTTGGTTTATAAATAGAACAAGTCAAATACGGGAATGTTTTCGATAGTAACATCTTCGACATTACCTTGTCGTAATTTGTTTCATATTTTTGTTTATTAACAATTTGTGTTTTACGTTATTTCTCATAATACGCTAAACAGACAATTAAAAAACTTTTTTTTTGTCTCTATAACTTGACACTCTATATAATTGATCTTAACCTAATTAAACAATTATTAATTTTAACATTTTTTAAACATTAATCTACAGTATAATTAAAATGTAGCCACAAGTATAAAATTCACAAAAGACTAATCTAGTTTATATCTTCAATATCTCCGACATCTTCGCTTGTTGACTAAATTTTTATCTATTGATATATCAATCAATAAACTTTAAAAAGTATTTATAATTTATAATAGAAATTCAATTATAAGTTGAAAATTGCACTGTATTAAAGTAAACTTTTGACTGTTATTAATGAAACATAATTCAAACACTTTATTACCAAAAATATTTTTTAAATCAGAACTATATTACTGTTATAAAAAATCAAATTTAAAAAATAGTTGCTGTCCCCGACTTACTATTATAAATTAAGTAGAATTTATTATAAATTAATATGTATATAAAGTTATTGCTTAACCACAATTATATACTGTCCCCGACATTCAGAAAGAAACAGGAGCTTGGCAGTGAAACAAACTTATTAGCATCTAAACTAAATTGATGTAAAAGTTTGTTTCACTGCAAAGCTCGTGTCCCTTCCTGAATGTCGGGAACATTACGTGTATTTCAAATAAAGTGAAATATTATATTATTTTACTCAAAAACAAAATATTGTCTAAAGTTATAATTTATTGCTTTTTGTTATTTTTAAAAATATATTTACAAATTTTACTAAAAAATAATGTTAATCCAGAGCATGCCAAAATCTAACTAAACGACTAGATTTCAACAAATTATTTTACCCTAAAATAACTTTTAAATAAATGAATTCTTTGTTCAAAAATTAATTGAAAATAATATGCAATGAATGAACTGAGTGAAGGAAATTAGTTTTGTTTCGTCAATCGGAAAATTGTTTTCAGCAACAAATTCATTAATCAATAAATTTGAAACAATCGAAAATTTGCCGGAAATTGATATTCTATGCAAACAATTTTGTATCAAATTTTTATGATTGTTTGTGTAGTTAAAACACACATTTGTGTCGCAAAAATTCAGATCACATTCAGATTACACAATTAGATCATTTAATTATGTGTTTAGTTTAAAAGGCGTAACATTTAAATAAAATTTAATTAATTGATAAAATCTATTAATCATTCATCAAATAAGTGAAAATTTTCATATTTATTTGATCTATTTATATCATATAATATTTTCATAATGTACAATTGAAATTCTATATTTAAGCTAAAAACTAAAATATTTATTAAAAAATAACTAGTTCAGGTTAATATTTATATAAAACTATTTTTGTTGTTTTAACTAAAATTATTTCAAATAATTGGATTAATTAATGTTTAGTGACTCATATAACTTAATAATAAAATATTAATTTGTTCAATTTAGTCACTCAAAAAATTATACCGGTAATGTGCTTTGTATAAAATTATCTAGCCTCTTTGCTTTAAAATTAAGTAACCTAAAACTAAGTTTTTAAGTGAAGATTACTTCTTCAGACTAAACAACTTTGATATCATAAAAATGTTTTACTTATTTGTATTTATTTTTAAAATACAAAATAAATAGCAGAAACCAGAGACAAGTATTAATGTTTGGTTAGAATCCAAAATTGTTGTTAACTTTTATTTATTAAGCATATAATACAAAACATACGGTTTTAAGTCAGCTCTTTGAACATCCATTATTAGTATAGATTGAGCCTCAATATCATGTAACGCCCGGAGAGAAAATTATCATTTAGATTAATTTTAAAAAATGAAATGTAAATGCGTAAATATATTATTTGATTTCAATTATGTTCTGCTTAACAATAATGTCATAAACTATAAAAATCAATAAATTTTATCTCATATTAAGAAATAAAAAAATTGTTAAAACAACACTTGCTTATAATTATTAATATACTGTAATTACAAATTCTTGCATTTATTATCTTGTTTACAATTCTACAATGCAAACCAAAAGCAACTAAACACTAAATGATAGTACAGTACATTATTAAATTTTAAAAAATATTCTTTAAATTAAATTATCATATTAATTAGTACAGTAAAAATTAGAATTAACTAATCATTATATAGTAATACTGTTTTATCCGCTTATAACAAACTTGTCTATAACTTTTGGATATAATGGACAGCACAAATGATCAAGTTATAATCGGATTACCGTTATAACTTAATCATTTGTGCTGTCCATTATATCCAAATTAAGTTTAGACAAGTTTTTCATAATCGGATAAAACAATACTACTATCTAATGGTTAGTCACTTCTGTTTTGCATTGTATAAGTATATAAACATTTTGATAAAAATAACTAAATTAAAAAATATTTTTTAAAATTCAAATAAATTGGTTGAAAGAGAAATTGAGTTAATATGAATGAATGACAATATATCGGTATCACAATTAGTGTCAGAAACAGAACAATTTTGTCTGATTTCACAACAGGAATGCCTTTAATTAATGGCCACAAACCAAACCCCATATGCCTTCAAATACTGACTAAATGTTAACTATTGTTTATTTTGTATGTTATATAACTAGAGTTTCAAAAAGTCGGCCGATCTAGGGAGGGGGAGGGGTCAGAGAAGGGATTTAAAAAATACTTCAAATGTGATCTATATAATTGTAATGTATTTAATCTAATTTAAATTGATTTAAACCGAATTTAACATAAATTTAGGAAAATATCCTAAAACTAAAAAAAATGACTTAAAGGCCGTCAAATTAAGGGAGGGGTACCTTTACGTGGGCCAAATGCTATGAAAGAGGGATAAATGCCAATTTTTAAAAACAGGTGGATTTTTGGTTGATCCCCCTTCATATAACCAATGTTCAAGTATGCATAGCCAGTTCATTTTTATAACAGAGCCGCTACTAAGCTCTAGTGTACTGATAGTACTGTATATACAAATATATTTCATTACTTTCCGTTGCATTTAATGAGATAATATAGTGGTTTTGATAAATTGCATATTGAAATAAAGAACAAGTTTGTTTGTCTGGGGATTGTGTTGACTGGAAATTATAAAAACAAGTAATTACTTCTACACAATTATTACCTAAAAATTTATTTTTATCATTAATTTTACGAAGCTATAAAATAATAAAAATCTAGAATTTTGCAAATATTAACACAATACAGATTTATCATTAATTTATAGATTATTTTTAAAAATATATAATCTGTTACAAAAATTAATTTTAAGGGTTAGACAACAACAAAATTCTATATTGCATTTCAAATCAACATTTCAAATATATGCATACAAACAAATTTATCAATTGAAATCTTGTCTTCTTTAAGTTTTTAATGACTAAACTATTGGCATATAATATCTAAAATAAAGACATCTAAACACAATTCGATAAAAATGAAACAAGCAAAAAAAAGAAAAAAATTTTGAAATAAAAATCAAATCAAAAACAATATTATTTTCGCGTCAAATGATACCAATTTATTTGAAAATATGAATAAAAATATTTCGAATATTTCATTGCAATAAAAAAGAGATTGTTTGCAAAATTCCAGCACAGGATTCATAAAAGCATTCAACTATTTAATAATTCGCATTTTAATGCATCGGATAAAACACTTTTTACCGAATACCTGACATTTCAATAAATGCAAAATTGATTTTTATCTTTACTTTTCCGTCAAAAAATTGTGAATAACTTGTGTTAACTAAAAGCCGCCATTGAGTCACAATTGACTGACGAGATTATCAAATTAATTATATAAATATATTTATCCGTTCTTTACAACAATTCTTTCTCTATATACTGTATATAATAATAATGTTTATTTCTCAAAACTAATAAACTGATTAAATTTAATAATATCGTAATAATATTTATGTATATCTTTTAATGTCATAAATGTTAGTAATAGATAAATAGTATATAAATACGGTATAAAATTGTAAATATTACATTGAGAATTTAACTAAGAAATATTATTTGCAAATATATTAATATTGATATTTAGCGTAAATGCATTATAAACACATTATATTCTAATTTGACTAAGTTGAGAAAGTAATTAAATGTTAATTTTATCTGGTTTAGTTATTTTTGAGTGAAGTCTCGGTCCAAATGTATACTTCAAACAGTAAGCGAAGGCTAAATCAACATTTAATTACTTGCCTTCACTCACTTCTCTCATTCAATACATTAATGAAATAAAATGTAAAAATCGTGTACTCTATACACCAAATATTTAATAAAGACATTTAGCTTGTTAATGTAAAAGCAAAACTCAACAAGCTCATGTCCTCTTAGTCACAACACTAAATCACAACAGAAATTCGAATCAATTTTTAATTTGAAAAGAGTCTGACGTAAAGAGAATTAGTGAAAGAAGTGAAACAGAAGTAAGTGTTTAATACCTGAACGAAGACTTGTCCCGAAAAAGTCGCGGACCTATGCGTAGTGTATAGGACGAGACCCGTAGACCCGACGGATATGAAGACCTGTGCACTGAGTGCGAGTGGTTCGAGGGGTTGGGAGGCGAGGGAGTGAGCGCTCCAGACGAGTGTCTGGTTGTCGGAAGTTTCGACGACCGGCTCTGCAACGGAATGGCAGTGTTTAGGAGTTCACTGTCGATGCAATGCCTGAGCAACACATTCGAGGTATTGCTATCGGGTTTGTCGGGTTCGGTCGTGTCTCGACTAATTGCCTCATTGGTGTCATTGGTGTCATTGGTGTCATTCATGTTAGTCGAAGCCCATAAATAGCGAATCAATTTCCATAAGAGAGCAAATGTTACGAACATATCCGTTCATTTAGTTTATTTACATTAAATGTTTGATAATTTTTCAAAACATCCAAATTATTAGGAAGTGAACGCAAATACTGGTTCGACACGACATACGATAAGAATTATTTCAAACTATTTATACTTATTTTGATGTAAAGCATCAACAGATGAGAAAATACATGACATATAAACTTATATTAGAGATAGAAGTGTCACTACAAAACACAAACCATCGGATTCATCATTAATGTCAGTTTTAACAGTCTTTATGAGATTGTGAGTCACTATAACAGAAAAACTGCATTACTATTGCTATTGCTATTGCTATTTGAGTTTCGGTTCTACAGATCAATACTGTTTCTATGCGCAGATTCTTTGGGCTATTATTTCTTCGAAACAATCGCTTGCACTTAGAATAAGTCGATTTTTTTCCAATTCAAAATTTTTAATTATTTTAAATACTAATGATTACTTTTTCTAATTATTTTCTAGTTTTGAACATAATTATCAAAACTATTTTTATTTCATCAAAGATAAGCTTTTTTCCGCTTTGATAGCTCAAAGAATATTCCATTTTATGCCTTTCATCTACTTTTCATTTAAAAATAGCCCTCGAATACTATTAACCACTTGTTTAGTTAATATCCTATTTTATAATTATACGTATAAATAAATAAATTTCAATTAGTTTACAACTATTCAACAAATTTGCTTTAAATAAAATTTAACATTATGTAACTCTGATATATTAGCGCTATCTAAAATTGCACAGAATGTGCTGGTTATTTTTAAGTTTTTAATTGTTTCAACTAATTAATCTTTAAGCTTAAATGTATTAAAGGGTAGATTAAAGGGTAAATACTTAATAAATTAAAACTTATACATAATATATCATTAAATAAAAACTTAATTCTTAGAATAATTTAAAGAAATCATGCTGAATTAGCATCGTGATAAATGTCAATAACTTGAAACTCTTTTCAAAATTCAAATAAACTTTTGTTAGATTAGATTTATATAGAATATTGATTCAACAATTTATAGCTCTCGTCATAAAATTCTTGTAGTTATCACATCAAACGAGTCAAGCATTTACTCGATTCTGACATTCTATTTGATAAATCAATTCATTGCTATTTTGTGGTCAAAGCAATAAAAAAAATTTTTTTAACAAATGTTAAATAAATTTTAAAAATTAATCAACAATTACACCATTGATTGTTACCAATTCTTAATAATATAAACAAGTTTGTTATTTAACAAAACAGTTAAAATAAAATACCAAATGCCAATATTTCAAGCATTATACTAACAAAACACTATTTACTTGTTTGCTTAAAACACACTTTAATCCAATATTCTAAATGCTTTTCTTGTTTTAAAGTCATTTTAACCAAAATTTCTACATTAAAAATTTAAATAATAGTTTTTTAATATACAAGTTTTAAAATATTAAATTTTTTACTTAAATTTTATGTTAAAAAATGGTAAAAACTAAAACAAATAAATTTTCATTTATGATCTAACGTAATTAATTTTAATTTTGCAAAAAGAGAAAATAATAAAAAAATACAAAAAATCTAATTTAAAATAACAAGCAAATAGAAAATCTATCTAGTGAACACCTGAGTAAAGAAAAGTTTTAACGCAAGAGAAGCCTGAAGTCAATTGGGTTTTATTACATGTTATGACAGACCATTCAAAATCAATTATTATTTGATATTTATTTTGTGCTATAATTAAAGAGAATTTTTTATCATTTATTTGTTGGTTATTCTAATATTTGATTTGATATGTAATACAACATTTTTATATTTGTTTTACATATTTTATTAAATATTTTTTTAGCAATTTGAAAATTGAAAAAGTTAATGAACATTTTTTACACATGATACATTTTAAAATCAATACAAGTACTAATAATATTTTAAGTATATATTTTATTAACTAATATCATAGAATAGCTCTCTATTGCTCTGAATTACTACTGAATCTGAATTAAGACTTTTTAAGTATTTTTTAATTTTCAAAAATTTTAAACTGAATAGTTCTAAAATATTTAAGCTACTGTAGTTGTATAAATAAATAAATAAATTTTCAACTATTAACACTGTAATCAGTTACGCTGGCCAATATAAATGCGTTTTGACTAACATTTATCATTTGCCGCTTAATGTTTTTAGCACTAATCTAATCTAATTTAAATTTAAGACTAATCAAGTTTGGATATAATATTTTTAATTTGTTAAATTTTTAAAGAATAATTTTATACAAATTAAAAAATATTAAAATATATAAAAATTCAAATATTTTGGCAAATCTGACTAATCGTGTCTGTAACTCTACTAGTTGTAAATTAATTGCTTTTTTATATTAATAAAAATTTTAAAATATATAAAAAAATAGATTTAAATTCTGAATAAGGATCTTTAAAATTAGGGATGTGAAATTAGAAAAGATAAAGTAACAACAAATTAAGTATGCCAATAATGTCTTAATATGGACCAAATGTCTAAGCATGGATCACATTAATGGATTCACATGCTAAACACTGTAATCTAACTTAATCAGTAATGCAATTAATATATTAACGACATTATACATTATATGTGTGCTGTGTATGTGTATAATATTATTGCATGTTTTGGTTCATACAAAATTAACATTAGATTTCTCAAATTAAAATAATTAATTGTCAATAACAATATTCTACTTTACTTATAACAATTATACTTCATTATTTTAGTTTAGTATAAAAAGTAATATATGTTAAAACATTAATGATAACACAAAAAATCTATAATTCTAACAATTAAAACACTTTTCTTGTTCACAGCGTTAAGAAATTTTATTACTATTTAGAGATCAAGAAGAAGGGGATCAGCCAAAAATCCCCTCCATGATTTTGAAATTTTTACATTTATCCCCCTCCTAGCATTTGGTCCGAGAAAAGGTACCCCCTCGACATTTGCCGGCCGCCGAAGACTGCCAGCAAATTTTTCCGGTTTTTTAACCAAAATTGGGAAATTTTCCTAAATTAGTGCTAAATTTGATTTAAATTTAGTTAAATTAATTAAATTTAGTCTAAATTCAGTTAAATTAGGCAAAATTTTATCATAAATATATGGACATTTTAAGCGTTTTTGGAATAAATCCCTCCCCTAATACTTCCTGAATCGGGCAATCTTCTCAATCCCAGCAATTGTTAAATCAGTTAAAAAAAGTAACGATTATCAGTGTAAATTTTAGCAATCATCGGGGGTGTTAAGGGGTGTTTTGGCTGTAATGTTAAAATAACTCAAAATATTTGCAGTTTTATGGTAAAAATAGTTAATTAATAAATAAAAACAATTAAAATTGATTAAAAACATACTTTGCAAATAAATAAAATAAAACTAATACATATTAAGACAAAAACAAGCATTCTACCGCTCATTTAGATAAAATTAAAAAAATTGTAATATTAAATTTCCATATTCATTAACTGTAAAATGTTAGTTATTTGACTCAAAATTTACTTTGCTTTCTTTTGTTTGCAAAGTATTATTTTTGTTAATTTTAATTCTTTTTATTATGTAAATCTACCATAAAGACTGCAATTATGTTTAGTTTATATTAACATTACAGCCAAAAACCTTCCTTAACACCAACATAGATAATCTTTACTTATTTCAAATGATTTAACAATAATAATGAATTTTCTTAAAACCGTAAGCAAGAAAAGTACCCTAATTGTAAGTAAAAATTACAACAACAAAAAATAAACAATATATTAAAGCGCAGAATATATTTGAATAGAGGTATTGAAACAATTCGACTTACAAGTTAGATTAATTCGAAAACATAAATTATGTGAGTGAAAACTAATTTCATGCTTGACAATTTTATAGTTGGCAATAAAATAAAAATTATATACAATTTATTTTTATTTATGAAATAAAACCATTGGATGCAATCAATTATTCTCAATATAATAGTCGACAACATTCTAACAATTTTTTATTCTATTATAAAGAAAGTTATTTTAATTCAAAACTTGAATTGCATTTCGGTTTCAAAATAAATAGATTTTTTTCAGTTAAAACTCTTTTCTAATTTGAATTTAAAAAACAGTTTTGTTTGAAAATTATTTTCTATTCAAATGACAATGACATCAATGATACATAACTTATAACAATTCCTTTGAGTAAAATTAAACATTTGGAGAATTGCAATAAAAAAAATTTTACAAAAGTATAGTCTATTCTGTAGTGATAGGGAATTCTGAAAAGACCTTACATTCGGAGTACTATTAATAACAAAACAAAAATTCGTATTTTGAAATTTTTATTTCGGAGATATAAATAAAAATGTTTTGTTCGAAACACAAGTATCTATAAATTGCATATAATCATATTACATTCTTTTTAACAACAAAAGTTAGTGATTGTCCGGAGTGATTTCTAAAACTGTAATATTTTTGAACATTATTCTTGTTATTACAAAGTATTATAATTTAGTATATATTCTAATAAAAATTTGAGAATTGTTTCTATGTCATCATTAACAACGCATTCAGACTAAACTATATTCTTATTATTATTATTATTATTGCCATATTTGATACGAGTTATGACATTGAAGTAAAGAATAAAATAAAATAATACAAAAAGAAAAGATATGCGAAAAGCTGGAAGAAATGAGTTGCTATTTAAGCAGATTCTTATAATACAATACTGAATGCAATGCCAGTGCAAGACTAGATCATTATGTGAAAGAAGTGCATCATTTGATTATTAAGTCTAACATATATTGAATGACAAATTGATTATTTCAATATAGGCTACAATCTAGACATTCAACCCCTATAGCCCTCAACGAGAAAGACTTGCAAATATATCTATTGAATAGTCAGAGCATTTCAATAGATATCGAAATAAATTCAATTATTTTCGACACTCAAATAGACCGATATATTGAGCCATACTTTTCACGTCTCGTTCCTCTTGTTTTGAATATACATTAGTTTTTGCCTCTATTTGACTGTATTATGAATTTGATTTATATGAGATTCTAAACATATAAATATTAGTCGAAATGATTTACATCAATTTGTACGATTTGAACAAGTTTGCCTTTTTTTGATCCGAACAAATAAACAATACAAATGTTAAGTTAAGTTAAGACTATTTTTATTTATAAAACAGTAAAAGTTTCTCTTTTTGGCTGCATTTAGATGATTGGCGAAGAGAGGGTTAAGTGAATCGAATAAAAATGCAAATCAAGACTCAAAAACATTTTTCATTTAAGACTAAATATAATTCATTGAAATAATCAGAAAGTTTTGTCTGATATTTTGCCAATAATTCTCACTTATTTGTTAGAACTAATGGTTAAAAAATAGACTTTTCAGTTAATTATCTATCTGTCGGTCACTTACTCTCTATCTTCGTTAGTCTGTTATCTGTATTGAAAAGACGTTTTATATCAGAGCCGATGTTTTCAGTTAATTGCCATCAGTTCTAAACCGATGAGCACTTGGATGTGATACTAATTTTGTACGACTAATAGTAGAGATAAAAATTAATTATGAATTTTAATTATAAAGTTAAGCGCTTTTGTTTCAAACATAAACTCTTTGATTATAAAATAGAAGATTATATTAAGAGTATTTCACTAATCCTTTTGTGGATAACAATAGCTAATATGATATAATCTTAATATTTTAAATATAAATATAAATTTTAAATATTTTCAAACAACTTATCAATATTTTAACAATTATTTCACTATGTTCGTTTAAAAGTTATCAATTAATCTATGTAATTTATTAGTTTTATTTTTAAACCGGAAAGTTTTAAATAATAAAGCACAAGTTTTTCTGATTAATAAAAATTGATTAATTAAATTCAAAATATTAATTTTAATATAAAAATATTTTATAATTAAAAAACAAAATAAATTAATTTTAGATAAAAATAGTATAATAAAAGTTTTTGCTATTTATTTATATTATGTCATATAATACCAATCAATGCAAAAGTTAATATATTTTCTTTACAAAATATACAAGTTAGTTTTAAAAATTTATTATAAATATTACTGCAAAAGTTATTTTTACTAATGTAGAATATTTAGAAATATTTTAAAATAATATTTTTACAAGCTCTAATAGTTTTTTATATATAAATAATAGGATTAAAAAAAATATAGATTATTCAAATTTAATAAAAAACAGTTATACCAAAAGGATTTTGAATAATGCAATATATTTTAACTCTATTTACTTAATATAATACATTTGGTTATAATTAAATTTTTGCAAAAGTAAAATAAATAGAATTCCAAATAACTTGAATTATTTCGTATTGAATGCCGACTCAACAAATATAATTATGTCTTTCAACAATTCTCAAGACATAAATTTGACCAAAATATGCATCTTTTAGTTAAAATCAATAATGTTTGTTATATATAGTGTTTTAGCTTTTTGCAGCATGCAGTTTTTAAAAACTAAAATTTGCTTTTAAGATATAAAATAATCATTAAAATATAAAATTATTTAAATACATTAATTATTTAATTTTTAAATATATATTCATTTAATAATTTATATTCTAAATCAGAAAATCTTTAAATGTCTTTATAATATTTTTTAATTAATAAAAAACATTATAATAATTAAATTAAATTTTTTATAAATTTTAATAAAAATCAGGAATCGAAAAGATCGGCCGATTCAGGGAAAGGGGAAGAGTCAGGGGAGAGATTTTTCATAAAACGCTAAAACCCCATATATTTATAACAACATTTTGCCTAATTTAACTGGATTTAAACTAAATTTAGTTAATTTAACTGAATTTAACACCAATTTAGGAAAATTTTTTTAATTTTAATTTTTAAAAATTAGCGTTTGCTTTCGGCGGCCGGCAAAAAGTCAAAGGGATACCTTTTCTTGGACCAAATGCTAGAGAGGGATAAATGCCAAATTTCAAAATCAGAGGTAATTTTGGCTGATCTCCCCTTCTCAATCCCTGATAAAAAATTCTTTTAATTATCAGAGGTATTTTTTTAAATATAGTTTTAATAAATTGGAGTTTCTAAACTCGAGAAATAAATGCTAAACTAATCAGATTATGTGCTTTACTATTGTTAAAATAGTACTTCAAACCAATAAATAAATCAAATACTAAGTAATTCGTAGAATATCAAATGCATGAGATAAAAAGATAGGAATTCAATTAAAAATAAATAATAAAAGAATCAAGCAAAATAGGCAAATTAATTAGTTGGTTTAATTAGTATCAAATGTCAATTTTTATACTGTAATTGCTATTTAATCAATGAAATGCAAGAATTCATAAATGAGTCAAATTATGATTTATATTAAATAATATAGCAACGATTTAATTGAAATAAATCCAATTATAAAACAGTTATCTTATTATTAATAAGCTATTAAACATAAGCATATAATTCGTAAATAAATTATAATCTTTTGTTATTTATTAAACAATATTTTCAATAATAAAATCAAGAAATACATAATGATATAATGAATAGACTCATACTAAACTTGAATACAGATATACTGTACTAGAACTAAATGTCAAAATATCATTTATATGCTATATATACAGTATATTATATATTGTTGAGATTAAATGCAAATTTCGAAGTTTTTGATAAAAGTTTGTGCTTTGAGTGGCAAACAATAAGCCGATGCCTGAAGTGAAGCAAACTCTTAATGTCTATAACAACAAATATAAGGAAAAGTAGAAAATCTAAGTGTTTTTTGAAACTAAGGAAAAAATAACAGCTATTTCGAAATGAATTACACAAAAAGTTTTGCAATAATCGATAGAAGAGTAGTCAAAAGAATTGGTAAAAATCAGAATTGAGTTGTTTTAAGCTGAGAATTGACTTACGAAAGACTGGGTAAGAATCGACGTCTCATATCTCCCAAAGGCTGCAAAACTAATGCCTTTCCGTGTCGTCTCATCGCTAGAGTCGAAGTCGAAGCAGAAATTGAGTTCGAGTTTATAGTCGAAGAAGAAGAGGATAAAGAAATACTTCGATTGAATGACAGTCTCTTGGTTTCGGTGACGCGTCTGAAGTGCTGTTGTTGTTGTAGTTCAGAGCTCTTCCAAAACGATTGACTCATTTGGTTCTCAAGACTGTTCTCACTTTGAGAGCTAAATAGTAGCGATTGAGTCGGAAAGTTGAATATATCGGAACCCTTAACCATGTCGTCCATTCCCGATATCAGACGACTTTTACCTAACTTTAACTTTCCTATTGTCGCCAATTCAGTCGATTCGTCAGTCATTGCAATACTTGTTTGACTCGTTTATCGCTTTTAGAAGTTTATTAATAAACGAATAATAAGTTTGATGTGAATTAAATTTGTAATTTATTATATGAGAGATAGAATGATGTCATTGTTTGTCACTTTAGTCACTCTTATCGTTGTATTATTTATCAAAACTACCGACTCTTGTGAGTAGCTCCGACTCACCTCCAGTTTCTATCGCAGATAAGGTTAACCCAATTTAGTTAACGTCAGATAAAGTTACGAATAATAGCATAGAATGTGAAACAATCAAAACACTCGACAGTTATAGTGATAATGTAAGCACTTCTGTGTATTCGATATCAATTCAGTCGAAACATCGGTTCACTTCAATACTTCAATTGTTAATCGATTTGAATTAATAAAAGATTTTTTCGATTCAGTCGTTTTGCAACAAATTCAATATTAAAACTTTTCGTTTAAAGAGTCAATCGATTCGAGAATATTTAATACAGTTATTGATTGAAAACAATTCAATCAAAATGAATGCAAAGAATGTTATTTAACTAAATGACGAACCGCTGCAACAAAACCAAAAAATGTTCTAATTTTCAATACAATATCAATAATGGTTTGAATCTGTTTTAGACAAGAGCTCAGTTGCCAACAGCTTAAGTAAACTAAAAATGTTAGCGAAGTTTGCAAACACGAGACGTCTCATCATTAGAGTGTGGCTTAGGGTTAGAGTTAGAGTTTCGGTTATACTTCGGTTAGGTTTGCAGTCTTTCACTCAATCTATTCATTTGCAGACTTAGATTATATCGATATTAAGGCTTCGGATTATCAATGCTTTAATAATAGACGGAAGCAAACAGTTGTAAGCACCGGCTGTATAGTTGTAATCGGTTTGCAAAAACTCAATTAAATCAGTTTACAAATTAACTTTGATTTTAATTTAGACAATCTTTTCAGAAATCAAGATATAATCGGATTTTAATTCATTTAGTTTTTTGTTTAATCAAAATAGTGTGAAAAGAATTTGAATTAGTATTCAGTAAATCTGGATTTGTTGCCAAGTTTTTGTGTAAAACACTGCTGTCGACCCAAACACACAATTTTTAATTGTATTAAAAGTAATAGTAAGAGCACTGGTATGCAAAAGAAGAATTTCGAATGCGTTGTATAAAAACATATAGAGTTTGGTGAAGAACCAGAATAATATAAAATTAACTATTTATTCACCAATCACATTTCAGTTCCTAATACAAACTTAGACGTCATTCAATGCAAGCTTTTCTATTGTTATAGTTTTTTGTATACAATTCAAACCAAAAGTTAAATGTGTTTTACATCACATCATATCATATCATATCACAAATACGAATAATATATAATTAACGAAACACAACAGCACTGAAACTGATAGTAGTCTTAAACAGAGACTCACTTCCGAGCACTACATACACAGCAATCAAACTAAGAGTTTCCAAATGTTGAGGTATAGCCGAATTGGTTCACCAGAACTGCTACTCGTTGTCAATCAATAAATCGTTTGAAACGTTTTTTATGCATCAATTTTAAATACAATCCGAATAAGTTATGAAACCACAAAAGTTATTGAGAAATGTGTTCAAATAAAACAGTTTTCAAACACTGATTCCTCGTAACCGACACATGTTATGCGTCATAGAAATCGTCACTAGAATTATATAACCCTTATGTAACTCATAAGAGTCTAAACATTAATAATAATTTATATGTTTTTTTCCATTTTAACTCAAGAGTTCTTATTGAGCGAAAACTTCAAAAATCAAAATATATTACCAAATATTAGATGTCATATATTTAAAAATTTTTAATAAAAAATTTTTAAAGTTTAAATCAATTTGTATATATCAGTGAGAATGTAGAGCACGTCCTTATTATATAGTTTTTTACAAATAAAAATTCTCACAAAGACTAAGCCTAATGTCAACTATATTTATGTTTAAATCTGGAGATTTTTGCTTCACTAAGCTTTGCATTCAATTTGATTCTTCTATACAATTCAGTCAATAACGAGAAATATATTTTCTAATATTATTCGACTTCAGCAGAAATACGGCCTTCAGTTGTAAACTCGTTAATGTATTTCAGTTTTGCATTTAAGGATAAAAATTATTCTTTTTATCTTTTGGTTCCGTCTATTCCAGAGTAGACTACTATTAAGTTTAGATAAGTTTTTAATTGAAATCCAGTGAATGCCAGAACCAGAACAATGAAAGTTAAGGAAAATAAGTTAATATTTATTCATGCAAATACTTTCTTGACAAAAAATAATGAACGTAATTATTTAAGTTTTTATGCATTTTTTGTATTAGATTTTTATTAGTCATTTGAATCACAGCCTTTATGCAGCTTGACAAAATACTCATTTTTTGTAAAATTTAATTTATATTTATGAATTTGTTTTGGTTATTTTAATTAAATATTTTCAGAATTTAAAAAATTTTAAATATATAAAAATAAATATTACAAATATAAATTTGTCAAAGCTTTAGATATTTTTAATTAAAATTCTGCTTTAAAAACAAAATCTATGCAAGATATAAATAATAAATTACTAAATGCACACAAATATTAAAATGTCAAAAAAAAGTTTTGCAATAAAGAATTATTTAGATTAATCTGTATTTGCTATCTGATATCAGTTTCAATTATGATATTATATTTCGAGAGAAAAATTTTACAATAACTAAAATTATGCTATACTATACAAATGTTATAAAAAATTAATAAAATTTGAATTTGGAATAAGCATAATATTAATATAATAGTAAAATTTACTAAAAGTCCCCCTGATATATCTGTGTGATTTTATTTTTATTAGTCAAAGCGAGATTTAGCTTGGCCATTCCTGTTTTATTTATATAATTTAAATATTTAAATTGCTTTCAAAATATTCTTCTTTTTTTTGTAAATCTTTTTTGCGTTTTGTTTATTGCGCTTACAGTGAACTACACATGTATTGCATTTTTAGTTGGAAAACATCTAATGATATTTTTGACACAAATTAATATAAATAACTTATTTTATACAACATTTTGCCTAAACTCGTGTACATAAAGCCATTATTTTTGTTTTATTTATAAATTACTTTTGTATTTTATTTCTCTAAACAATCTTGTATCAAATATATCAATAAGACTGAATTAATTAATTAGATGGATTCAATTTGTTATTCAAAAGTAAAGTCAATAAACATGAAAAATTGGTGAATAAACTTGAATTCTTTGATTTGTTGATAAGAATCTGGTTTAAAGGCATTAAATAAACTAATATTTTATGTGAATAAGAAATCGGTTTTATTTTTAAGCTACCGGTAAGTGATAAAAGAAATTCTTAACATTTTATAAAAAGAATTCAATTTAAATAATCTGCAAAAGAATAGGTTCACTACAACAAACAGAATTGCAATTTAGAGTTTGGATCATCGGTTAGAAATTGGACGCAACCGAGCGAAGGCTTAGAGCTCTGCGCACGTAATGGATTAAATTGAGGTTGCCAATTACAACTGTAATCATAAGTGATTTTTATTATCTTTTTTTTGTAAATGCATTTAAAATATAAAAAAATTTTAAGAATTTAAGCCGAATAAGCAAAATTATATTTTAAGCTAATCCGTAAACTTGTATAGATTATTAATTAATAAATCTAAATGTACAGTCCTAGTTTGAGCCAATAGAAGGAAATTCTGATTTTTTGGATTTCTTAATAAAGTAATTCGTAATTTTTTTTAAAAACTAATGTCACTTGTTACTTTAATTAATATTTGGATTTTTATTTCTTATCAATGAGTTATTCAATTTATTAAGGCTATTAAACATTAAACTATAAACATAATTTATACAGTATTAGCAATTTTTAAGCTTATATATCAACGAGCTTTTGAAGCAAATATTAATGTTATAAATATTAAAGTGAATTTATAGTACTGTACCGGTAGTTGATTAAAAAATATAACTACTGTATTTGCTTTATCAATTACTTTTCTAATAAGTGTAATTTATATTAAGAAATAGAACAGGGATCGAGAAGGTCGGCCGATCCAGGGGGGGGATCAGGGGAGGGATTTTTCTTAAAATTTTGGCCAAAAACCTAGGGGGGGATCAGGGAGGGGATTTTTCCAAAAACGCTCAAAAAACCC
>JAQFXP010001258.1:0-20482 GCA_034693685.1 Belba bartosi
GCAAAACGTTGAGGGGGGCACCTTTTCTCGGACCAAATGCTAGGGGGGAATAAATGCCAATTTTCAAAATTAGGAAAGATTTTTGGCTGATCCCCCCCCCCCTTCACAACCCCTGCTATAGAATTATTTCATTTAACTAACTAACTAGCTAACTTAATTTAATTAACACCGATATTATTTTGAAAAAACAGATTTGTTACAAACTTAAGGCTATACTGTGATAATCAATAAAAATTGATACAATCTAGTCGATAGCAACTAAAATAAATGTGTATTTAAGATAACATTTGTTATACAGACAAAAATATTGTCTGGTTGCATTTGTTTATTTGTTACATGGTGTTTAACGTAATTGAAAATAATTTGTCTATTGCCTGAGTTTGGTTTTTGGTCCAAAATAGCAATATTATCTCAATTAAACCATCGGTACAATTTTATCTTAAATTAAACTAGAGTTTTAAAACTTTAACTTGATAATTATATACTTATCCTTGAAATCTTTTAACAAAAAACAAGTATAAATTTTATTATAGTTAAGTTTTGTTTATATATTACAATCAATTTTTGATATTTTCAATAAAATGTAATTGTCATTTATTTAATGATTAATAATGATGAATATATCATTAGAAATTATAAAAAATTAAATTAAACAAAAATTTCCTTAATTTTAAAATTTGGCATTTATTCTCACCTCACTTTTTGCCGGTTGCAGGCAAATATTTTGTGTATTTACAAAAATTGGAAAATTTTTCTTAAATTGTTAGTAAATTTGATTTAAATTTAGTTAAATTTTATCATAAATAAATAGGTTTCTTGAGCGTTTTTGAAATTTTTTTCCCAATTCCCCTAGATCAGCCGACCACTCAAATCCTGATATATTATTTACAGATAAAGTTTTCGTTGATTACATATAAGATATTTACTTTTTGATAATATTTTATGTATTTAAGTAAAAAACACTTTTAGAAATTACTTTTTGCTAAAAATGAAATATAAATTGAGTTTTAGATTATTTGTTGTAATATTTAAAATTTTTTATTTTTTGTTTTATGCCAAAAACCAAACTCTCTGTTTATTACCAATCAATAAGGCATTAAAAATTAATTATTTTAGCAAGATATAGCTTAAAAAATAAATTATTATGCAAATGAGATATAGATAAAGAAATCATCTAGTAAATTTTTTTTTTATAAATAGCTATTTAAAAAGTTTGTTAATAATTGTATATCGATTGGTAACAAAAATTAAAACTATATTTCATTATTTTATTTTAACTAAATTAATAAATGAATTTCTACAAAATATTTATAATATATTAGACCATGTTTAAATTATAAATAAACATTAATTGATTTTTGATAATAGCCTCCTGTCCACCGCTGGAGGTATTTATATCTACATGTCTCTAATTCAGCTTTGGCATACTAATTATTTATTTATTTTAAATAGTTGTTTTAATTATGTTGGTTTATGTCAGAATTAATTAACATATAATAAAATTACTTTCTGCGGTTATAATTTATGTCAATTTTGTACAACATTTACAAAATCCTTAAAATAAATTTTTAGTCAAATTTTATATTTCATCTAAAAATGCATTAACTTTAACTAATTAATAAATTTTAAAGTTGTTTTTAAAAATTATTTTAAGAATACAACTAGATAATTAAATTTTGTAGAAATTTATTCATTAATTTAGTTAATATAAAATAATGAAATATATTTTTAATTTTTATTGCCAATCGATAATATCATAAATTGAGATGGCCAATCCAGGTGAATTAAGGAAGAAATATAATTTTAATTTTATCCCAAAAATTTAAAACAAAATATACATTACTTAAATATTTTAAAACAAAGATTAAAACCACAATTAAAATTTTTATAATTGATTTAATTCTGCATTACATTATTTTATTAATTTATATTTGAAGTAAATTGCAATTGTAGTCAAAACTTTGTCCAAAATATAGTTATATATAAAAATTAAATTATTTATAAAATTTTTAATTGTGGTTTTTAATCTTTGTTTTAAAATATTTAAGTAAATTTATTTAGCGCTTAGCATGATGTTATGGTTTATTAAGTATTTATTTACATTTACATTTTTTTAATTTAAATACCACCCCTTAAGTTATAGGGTTAATTAAAAATGTTTGGTTTGGAGGATACTGTGACTACATCGATGTTGGTGACATACATCTGAAGGGAACTGTATAATAAATGTACTTAACTTTTTTTACTATTTATTAAATATTACATAATTTTTGTATATAATTATTTTTATATAATTAATTTATTTAAAGAAACACGTTTTCAATTAAATCAAGTTATTATTTAAAATTAATTATATTTAACAAATATTCTAAAAACTGTCAAAACAACTGTCAAACAAAGTTTTTAAAATTTTAAATTACGTTAAATGACATTCATTAAAATATTATAAAAAAACATTTCGTATATTATTTTGCTGTTAATTATTGAAAAATTTAAATATATTTTTTTCATAAGAAAATTTCAAAAATAAATAATTATTTGAGTAATTATTTTATTATTATTTTTCAGTAACTAATATAATAAATATTAACAATGTAATAAATAACTATTTTTAATGTCTTACTAATCAATCATTTAATCAATGTTGTTTTTTAATATTTTGTATAAAAAATTTATTCAAACTTTAAATTTATATTAAATTTATTATTTATTTATTAATAGCAGTGTAACAATGTTTAATTTTAAGATAGCTACATAATGTTATTACTTATTTTTAGATTTTATTAATTTAATTTTAAAATGTGAAAAAATTGATTTAGTAACAGCTAATTGAAGTAAAAAAAAATTTACAAGCTTTAATTTAAAAAACTGTACAAAATTAACTAACTACATTATTAGCATAATTAAAAACAAAACAAAAATTAAAATTTCAAATTAAAATCAATAAATAGCTAAACAATAACTACAACCACAGCTAAAAAACAGTTTAAAAATAAAAACAAAGCATTAAATATCGATTAATCAATAAAATTGCTTAAAAAACAAATAATTTATTAAAAAATACTTTAAATTAAATGCAGAAAAAAACTAAACTTTTATTTTCAAAAAATAAATAAAAAACGAAAAACAATTTAAATCACTAAACAATAGCCTAGAAATACAATGACTTATATTAATGAACACGAATTGAACCCAAAAAAAGGAGTGAGAATTAAAAGTGCAAATTAACAAGCTACATAAAAATTTAAAAAAGCGAACATGCAACATGCATCATCAGAATGTGTGCATAGCTATACATTATGATTAAAATTGAAATTACGATTTGTATTGAATTGAAACACATTATTAACTGATCTATCATTAAGTCGTGACTGTATTGTCGTATATATCGAAAACGAAGTTTTATTACGAGATTTGTGTCTAATTGTATGAAAACAATAGACAATTGGCATTGAAATCGAATACATAACTAATTCAAACGTTTCTGTCGAGCGTTGATACCAGTGCTCAGGTATTGTTTGCGCTTTAATTCTTTCATATTTATCTCATTATGTTGAGATGTGCAAGGTCAATCAAATCTGGGGGGTGCAAAAGGAGAAAACTATTTTTTTAATTAATAAAAAAAAATTAAACTTTATTTTTACAAAAGTATCTTGATTGTCATAATTTATAAAAACAAAATTTTGTTAAATTAAATCAAATTAATTAAATATAATAAAGCAAATTTTAACGAAATTAATAAATTTAAACGTAATTTATTAAATATTTATTATTAATTTGCAAAACTAATTTTTGCTATCTATCAAAATAATATCTTAATCTCAATAAATATCGATTGATCATTTTTTCGCCTTGCACATTTCAATTTTTATGTATAGAGAAAAAATACAATAAAATACAAATTCAATGATTTTTAATGACTTTCAAGGCTTCGGAGGCACACAAGAGGTGTAATTGTGTCGTCGGGTGTCTGTCATACATACGAATGACTCATCTATTGGTTATTAAACATTAAATAATTCTTTTTATATTCAATTCAAACATACATTTTCATGCATTTCATACGAAAAAAAAGCAAAATTTTTCAATTTTATAATTCAATTCAATACATCAATACAAAGCCATTCCCTTCACTACAAATACGAATAGAAAAGTATTTTTATATTCAATTGATTTTTTTTCGAGTTTTTATATTCCGATAAATCTCTATTCAGTTCTAAAGAACAAAACAGTCATTGAATTGAGTAATAGTGACTCAAGCGGTGCTGTAAACGAGTATTTGATTTAATTGAATTTAGTTTGAAATAAAAGCGAGCTTGCTAAATTGAATTGTGTACAATACGTTGCAAAGTTTTTATGACATTTATTTATTAATCATTTTTATTTAGTCTTAATTAAAATAATGTTATTATTCAAATCAAATATTAAAACAAAAGCTCTTGATTAAATTTTAAAAAATAAATAGCTTGTTTATATTTTATATTAAACATATATTACTGATTATACAATTTAAACAATTCGAGAAATGCATAAAAACTTTTTTATTTAAATTCAAATAAATAAAAATTTAATAAAACACTCAATATATATATCTATTGTATAATATTATATATATATTAATAATATGTAAACTTTTGACTAAATCCTAAAATTAATTTCAACTTGCAATTTTAAATAAATAAAAATTAAAAATAATTGTAAAAATATTAATCTTGTACAATTAGCCCATAAATAATCAAAAGAAAAAATAATACAAATTAAAATACAAAAATATCACTTGTTGAATATAAAAAAAACTAGAATTACAACTCAACAGATGTCGCTCTCTTACCAGTGATTAAACTTCTGGCAGAGGAGTGAATAACACATTAAACTGATCTAAAGCCGTAAATGTCGTAACTATTTGTGTAATCGTATTAATGAGCAAATGATTTGAATAGCAGAATATACAACGAATATAGTATAAAAACATAGCAATGCCAAGTAGCATACCCGATTTAATTTTATCCTTATCTTAATTTCACATCAATACAAGTGCAACACTTCATAAACTATTTGTCTATCTATAGAGGCATGCTAGATTAAATGGTTATATTATTTCAGACAAATTCCCAGTATAAACATAAAAATGCAATTTATTCACACAAATAGACATTTATCTCAAAAATTAATAATTTTTTTCCTCTCAATAGATAGTTGTTTCTAAGAAAAGATATAAAATATTTTGAAAATTTGTTTAAAGTTTATTCATATCGAGTGAAATATATTTATACGAATAAAATTTCTTTTTAAGCATGTATAATTTTTTTAATATGTATAAAAACATTTTAACATGTATATAATCTTTTTTGTGCATGTATATTTAATTTGCTCATGTCAAATCAATTAAATTTTGTGAATTATTTATGTCGTTATTTACTAAAATTTCCATTTGAATTGAATTTTAATGATTTTCGAAAAGTTTAGTCAAAATTAATTTTTAATATTCTTTTCCCTATCTCTCACTCGTCTGTCGTTTTTTCTAAATCCTATCTTAACGTCAGATCTCATTCTCTATTATATTAATAATACTAATGAATAGAAGTTATTGAAAAATTGGGGAAATTTTTATTTCATTAACTGTAAGTCTTTTAACAAAAACAAATATATAAGTAATTTATCGAAAGATATAATACAAAATATAAATCTTTAAAAATAAATTCATTAATCATTTGTCAAAAAAATATATTAAATAAAGAAAAAACAATTTCAAGAAAATAAGAAAAAATAAAACAACAAAAAAATTTATACAATATATGAATGTATAGTAAAAAATGTTTAAAACGTTTAAAAGTAATACAAAACAAAAATTTAATAAACTTGAAAATCGAATCAAAAAAATAAAAATTTAATAAAAAACAAATTAAATATATATTAGATTTTAAACAAAACAAAAAAGTCAATAAAAAACAGAAAAAACTAAAGAAAAAAATACAATCAACCGAAAAGAGATTTTTTAAAAATCAAAAAATATTTCTAATAATCTGAAAGCCGTAAAAATGTAAATGTAGTCAATGTAAAAATGAACTTTGCAAATTGACCTGTACACAATACACACACACACTACTGTACCGATTTAGCATGCTAACTAATACCATGGTTAGCATGGTAACGATCAATGGCTGTGAATTAGAAATTCTATGTCAATTGAATGTGTTATTAGACAAATAACAAATCAAACAAATTATATATTATGTTAATCTCAATATTGAATTAATACCAATAATTATTGCAAAAATAAAATTATCTCGGCAACAAGCTAATTGATCGAAAATGCTAATTTTTATAAATGCTCACCTCTGCATTCTGCATTAAATAATTTAAACTTAATTGCTAATTTAATAGAATAAAACAATTAAATGAGTATTAAACTAAAAATAATTAGCATGCTAAAGTTGCATTCTAAGAATAATAGTGTTGGAAAATTGGTAAAAATATTTTGTGGCTAAGTCATACTTGTTAAATTAAAAACTTAAATTGATAAAATAAAAAACTATTGTGCAAATTTATCAATACAACTATTTAAATAAATAAGCGTGCTAAAAATTAAACAATAAACATGCCTATGAAATAAAATAGTAATTATTGCTAATTAAACAAAACAAAAAATATTTATAACGAAAAAAAAATTATTGATCAGTCATCGAAATAATTGAAAAGAAATAAATTAATGATTAAAAATGTAGTCGAAATGAAAAGTCTGGCAAAAACTCCTATATAAGGCTCTGTTGTATTGAATAGCAATGCAAAGCATAAGCGGCTGAGAGTTGTTGTGCAAGAAATCTATGGCTTCTTTGCATTGAAGGATAAAAACTATACAATTGTATTATTAGGTCAACGTTTGTTTCAAGGTCTTTTTACGTACATATATAAATATATAGACGTTTTTCAAATATATATATAAATGTATACTTGCTTTCAAATATATAGCAACATTTTTTTTGTGAATTATAGGAGAATTCTCTCATCAAACTCATAAAGAGATGACTTTTTTTGAATATTATTTTTATTATTTTTTTGCTTATGTTTTAAATTTTTTAAAACAATTTTTTTTACTTTCAATTTGTTGAAAAAATGGCACATTTTTAGTTAAAATGCGATTTTAATGCAATTTTTGTTAAACATGTTAAAAATTTACAAAATATGTTTTGAAAATGTTAACCATGCAAAAATTGATAATTTGATATTTATTTTATGAATAGACAAAAACCAATTGATTTTGTCATAAAATGCAGATAAAAATCAAATCGATTTTGTTTAAAACAATAGAAAAATAATTTTAAATTTGTTTACATAAAGAATAGGTTAAATATATTAATGCCTTTAATGCAAATATATGCAAAACTGCATATTATTTGCAAAATATAATAAAACATTTTCGCACAAAACAAAATTGAATTTTAAAATTGAAAAATACTTTTATTGCAGAAAATATAGATTTTTTATAGACTTTTGTCGAGTAATATATATTGAATTTTTTATAAGTATTTTTAGTATTTTTATAGACAGTATATAGAGTTTTAATAAACACTTTCGAAATAAGTCAATGTTCGAGCCGTACGACTGTTGGCAAATATGATATTTATCGCAAAATAGATTTTATTCTACTTTTGTATTACTTATAAATTATTTATATGTTTTTAATTGAAATTATATATAAAAAATAATATTTTAAAAATAATAATTACAGTCAAATGCAGTAAATGTTAATAAAATTAATTTTTATGAATGACACTAGCTTATTTTAATTAACAAACTAAATTAAAAGTTAATTAAACTTGTTTAAAACTTATTAAAAATATAAATAATGGTTATAATAATTTTGCTTAAATAAAAATAAAATTTGCTTGCACACACGTACTTATTTAGATTTAAAATTAATCTTAATTAAATTTTAATTTGAGCTAATTAAAATTTGTTTATTAAATCTGTCATCAACTAAACTAGAAACAAACAAACAAAATTTGCAAACAAATGCTAAACAAGCCTGTTAAAATCTAAAAAACGTTACTCAAGTAAAGGTAATCTAAATATAATTGTAAATAAATATCAAATACAATACAACAAAAAAACTCCAAAATATATCCTCAAAATCAAAAACGAACCGAAAAATCGTGAGAAACAAAAATAAAATAACAATAAAATACAAAAAAAAAACAAATAAATAATGTGAATCATGAAAAAAAATTTCTGTTTGATCTATATTCGGGACCTTTTTTCTCCTGCCATTCAAATTCTCCCCACATTTGGTGCATCACTAGTAAGCGCCAGAAATGTCAAGTTTTTCCTGACTTTTGAACATAAAAATAAAATAAATTGTTTTCTCGTTTTAGGGATGCGGAAAGCTGGCATGCTCAATTTGCCGGCGATCAGATAAATCTGCTAGTTTTTGATAAATGTAATCAAAATTCATTTTGCAAGGTTAATAATCTAGTTGCAATCTAAATTTTAACCAAATAAACAAAAACAAATCTAGCTACTGCATATGTTAATGTCGATTTAAATTTAAATAGCTAGATTAAAAATTTAATCTAGCAAATATTTACAAAACGTTACTAAATAAATTATTATCAATAAACAAATAAATAAATACAAGAGTTTTACTTTATTTCTTTGCAACAAGGCAAATTTTTATTATTATTTTCGAAAATATTCCCCTCCCCCTTTCCTACCCCGTATTTGGCATTCCCAAGTGCTGTGTAACCAAAATATTTATAATTTGTAAAACCGGGACAGTTGGCAGCACTGGTAGTATACGTGTTGAGCGAAAAAATCAAATAATTAATGATTTTTCGCGTTTGGGTTTAGCCCACAGTTGTCAGTGCAGTACCAAAACTAGTCAACTCTTTCGTGACATAAACACTGTATACAAGTATTCGGAAGTATTTTTATTTTTAAACTTGTTTGAATGTATGCGAAAAATGTCTATATTTTGCAGTTTTAATAAATTATAAAATAAATAAAACCAAATTTATTCCTCAGTTTTAAAAATAAAAATGCAAACAACTTTTAAAAATAAACTAGCTCGAAGTAATTTAGTTAATTTTTTAAGTTTGCTAATTTATTGATTTAATTTATCAAATAAATTTTAAAAATATTTATTTTTTATAAATAAAGGTGTCTAAATATAATTTAATTTGAAACAAACAAGCTTGCTAGTCGAAAATTTTAATAAAATAAATTTTAATTTAAAAATTTAATTAACTTAAAATAAATTAAAAATATATAATTTAAACCCACAAAAAGTAGTTAGCATGCCTAGAATAACTAAAATAGCAAAAATTCCAAATTAAAAAATATATGTACTTGACAATAATTTATGCATCTAGTTAATCGAAATGAAATATGAATGACAATTCTGAAAAAAATAAAGAATATATATTTGTCTCTTATTTTCAAAATTATGTGAAACATAAAAAACTGTTTCAAAACTTTTGCGAAAAAAAAACTTTTAAGGGTTTCCAAACATAAAAATCAAATTTATTTTATAGCTTTTCACATAAAAATAAAAACCGAATTCGAGTTATTGCGAGAAAAAAATCCGCACTTTGTGTGAGCGATAAACACAATATATAATACAATATGTTTTAAGATATTACAGACGCAAAAATAGTTGCGTGCTCTAACTAAAATTATTGATATATTAATAAGTTAAAATTTTAGACTAGCATACAAATTTTTATCATAATTACATTGAAAAATAAATTAATAAAAAAATTATAAATAAGCAAAAAAAAAATGTTTTATTAATATTGAAAACAAATTTCTAATATTTATATTAAAAAAGATATAAAACAGTTATTAATTAAATTTTTAAAAAGGTGAATTTATATTGCTAAAAACTGCTCATATGTCATTGGTCAAAATATCAATTTAATAAATTAATGCTTAAATTATCAATGTCAAAATAAACAGCTTTAAATTGCATGCATCTAGCTCGAACAAGATATTATTTTCACAACTGTATATATACAATACATGTATATGCTAGTTAAGAAAAAGCCTATTTTTAACATGTTACTAAAACAAGTCAATAGCACACACTCGACAGTGAGAGTCAGGCGGTCTATAGATGTGTCAAATTTGAACTAAATTTTCAAGAAAAAAAAAATTTCAGCCAAACCTCAATTAGAAAATATATATTAAAAGAAAGACTTCTAATTATAAACCATTACATCAGCGACTGCTGACACTAACAGTTAGTCTCAAAATTTTTTATACGTCGGACTGTATTTAATACAAGAAATTTCGATACAAGCGATGCGTTAGGGCTTAAAGAACTGGAAGAATGAGAACCGTCTCTCGGATTCGGGTAGTGGCGGAAAAAGTAGTGTGCCAAATCAAATGAAAATTGAAATAGGGTTTAGTCACGCGATGGCAGTATTTAATTTTGATAGCTTGGCTGATTAAAAACAACGCCAAACCATCATTAAAACGGCATTTTCGCTGCATTTTAATGCTAATACACTACTAATGTGTATGAACTAGTGTTTGGATTCAACATCCTGAAATACAGTGTCAACAAAGTTGAATCATAAATAATGTTTGACAAATTATAGTGATTTCAAACAATTGAAAAATAAACATGCATACATTTTCTAAGAGAAATTTTTGCGCAATGTACATTTTTAATTAAAAAAAAGTGAAAACAAACAAAAATTTATCAAGCAAAAAAAACATAAATACAGTGTAAACTAATTTAAATTTAATAAAATCAACTTATTAATAACTAAGACAAACTTATCAATAGCAAACAAAACAAAAATGAATATGCACAAAACAAACCATATGAGTTCATATAAAACTTAAATTCATAAATTATATTCAATACAGTAGTTGCAAAAATCAAGCAAGTCAATTAGGATAAAAAAAAGTTATATTCATGTAGAAGCAGATAAAAAACAAAAACGTCACTGAATAAAATCACCAGGCAAAAGCAATTGCTCACAATAGTGCAGAGATAGTGTGTCTCACACTCCTGGCAAACAGCAGAGAGTCATGTCTGGCCTAAGAGCTGAGCTGTGAGAGCGAGAGAGGGAAAGCAGAGCCTAAACCAGAAAACTAGTTTCGCACAGATATTCACAAACCAGTGCCGAAACTAAGTGTAAGAAATGAGAAAAAGTCTGAAAAATCTCACAAAAGATTTTCGGGCAATAGAGTGAAGCGAAAGAGAGGAGAAGAAAGAGAGAGAACTAAATCTCAAACTTTTTACGTATAATCGTCTTTCACTGCATTTCTCAACAGAGTGTGCGATCAGTGCCGTATAGAGAGTGCAGGGCCTGGAGAGGAGAGAACTGTCTGCCCAGACATAGAACTCTTCATTACTGTTGGAAATAGTTTCGCAGTCACTCCACAACTAGTTTATAGTTTATGACTACTTTTTTTCGCTGATTATTTGTTAAGATTGAGAGCCCTATCTCTCGCTCTGTCTCACACACTGTCTATGTCTATGGCTATGGACTGGAATCCGACCATATTTTTCGACATTGATTATTGACAATCTCATTCATAACACTCGGCAAACAATTAAAAGTGTGCTGGGCGCATACATGCACTGTATTGTGCTTGTTTGTATTTATTGGCATTGTACGATTTCTTTTCACTGCTGGGAAAAGTATGTGGCTTATGAAACATTTTTTCCTATGAACAAGGTAAATTAAATTTTTAAATTATTATTATTATTATTATATCTTTTTCTACTTATCTATGAATTTCAATATTTTAGGTTATTATGCGATATATTATTATTGTATTTATTTAGCATTAGTTTTGTGTGAAATAGATATTGTATTTCATAATAAGTTTTTTGTTGTTATCTTATAATATATCTTAAATTATATAAAAGTATATATATTTTGTATTGTTTTTATATTTAATTTATTTATCATTTAATTTGACTTTTTTTATCATTTAATTAAAGGAATTAAATAATAATTCTTCGAAAGAAAAAATTTTCATTAAAATCGTGTATTTGTTTGGTTATTATGTGAGAGAAAAAACAGATTTTTATTAACATTTAACTAAATTTTTTCAATAATAATATTTTTGATTTTTTGCTATAAATGTCGTGAAATTAAGTCTCGATTTAATAAATTGTTTTTTATATATAATATATATATATATATTTTGATTAATTCAAAAAAACAATTGATTTTTCTTGTGTTTGAATATACGTAACGCACAATAAGTTTGAATTTTTGTGTTAAAACTCTTGACTTTAATGACAGCAAAAAGTTTTGACTTTTTTCGACTGTATTTGGATTTTTCGGATTGTATTGAATGTAAAGAAAAAACTTTTTTCGTCAAAACTTTTTATGGATTTTTCGTTTTTGGATAAAAAAAAAGTTTTTGTGTTTTTGAAGACAATATAAAACTTCTTTTGTTTTGACTTTAAAAGACTTTTTTGTAATTTTTGTTTTCAAACTTGAATTGAAATTTTAATGTGAATTCAAACCAACATTTTGTGTGGATTTTATCAAAAACTTTCGGATAATTATAAAAAACAACAATTTTTGTGTTTAAACAATATTTGGATAATAATTGACTATAACTACATTTTTTGGACTATATATTCATTTATATAAAACAATACATAAAAACTCATTCGACTTAATCGGTAAGTGTTTTGAAATTTTTCGAATAATTTACATAATTTTTAAAACAAATTCAAACAAAAATATTTCAAAAATTCAGAAAATATTTTATTGCAATTAAAATAAAAATTTTTATTATATTATTTCATAATTTTATTTAACTTTTATTATAATTAATACAAAATTTGATTCAATTATTTCATAATTTATTTGCTTTAAATTATAATTAATATAAAATTTTTATTACAATTATTAAAAATTCAGACAAAACTAAATTTAAAATTTTATTCTAAAATAAAAAATATTTATTACATTAAAACTCAAATACAATAAATAATAATTCATATAAAATATATACTATATTTGAAAACATACATAAAACTAAAAAAGACAATAAAAATGAACTAGGATAAAAAATTTTATTACTATTTAAGGCATAAATAAAAATTAAAATTTAATTTAAACTTTTACTAAAGGGTATGAAAAAAAGTTTTAAAACTTTTTATATACATAACAACAACAACAACAACAACAAAATCAAATATTTTATTTACACTCTGACTGTGTTTAGGCATAAGTTTAATGTAAATTAAAAAAATGTTTTAAAAACAAAAAATAATAAATTAAAGTAAACTTAAAATTAGTTTTTTTACTTAAATTTATTTTTTTTCGTTTCGCAAACCCAATGATTAAAGCGCTTTCAAAAAAAAAATTTTTTATTTTACAAAAATTAAAATACATTTTAAGCGAACTTTGAATTAAAAATTCATTTTTCATAAAAACATTTTTCTTAACTCTTTTTTTTTACTTATAATGAAAGTAAAGAAAATTAAAAATATTTTAGTATAGATAAGCATAAAAATGCGTTTTATCTAAAAAATACGCTAAAAATCAATTTTAAAAATTTGTATTAAATTATATATAAAATAAATTCGGATTTCAGATATGTTAAGAAAGTTTATAAAAACGAATTATAAGTAATTTAATCGGCATTTGGTTTTTCAGGAAAAAATTGAATAATAAATAAAAATTAAAGAAATTTTTTTAATTCAATCAAATGTTTGACTTTTTTTTCACTTAAAACAAAATTTTTATTATCGAAAATATTTGGGTAAACGATAGCAAAGAATAAAATAAATTTAATTAAAAATTTAATCACATTTTTGGTTAATTTGGAAATTAAGGCAAAAAATATATTTTTATATCAAATAAAATATCGAAAAAAGAAAAATATTTTTATGTATTTTATATTTAAATTTTGGAAAAAGGAGTAAAAATATTTGTATATAATATAATGTAAAAACGGAAATAAAATATTTGAATATTTTGTTATAAAAAATATTAATATTTTTATTTTAATTACATTATATTGTGATAAATGTTTTGGCGTTTAAATGAAATTAAAAACAAAAATATACTTCACATGCGATCTGTATATACAGTATAGTCTAAAAGTCTAAAGCAATTCATAGTCGCAATCATTTGCATAATATAAACAAAAATTTATTTTTTCCCCTTTTTTATGGTTTACGAAAATTTACGCACAATTTATAAAAGCGGACGAAAAATATTATTACAATTTTGTGTTAAATACAGTCTAAGCCGAAAATGTTAGCCAAATAATAAATTTAAATAAAAAAGAAATTCAAACATGATAATTTTGAATTTTTAAAACATACACTTTGTGATAAGTGTGTATTTACATTCAGTTTATTTTTTAAAAATATAAATAATATTTTTAAATACAATTTTGAAAATTAATTTAAGATTTGTCCAAGAAGTATTTGAGTGTATTTTAATCAGGATAAGTCATAACTCTTTGCTGTTTTAACACTAGTCAGAAGGAATAAATTAAATGTTAAATAAAGTATTGCGCTAGTCAAACTTATATACCATATTTGACAAAAGTAGCTGCCATTAACTTTTATCTATTTTTATATATGCATTATACTATTAGTTAAAATAATAAATTGTTAATGATTAAGGTTTAATTATTTACTCAATTAAAATTTTAAATTAAATAGGAGCATTTGAACCATATTTAGCAAAAAATATATTTTACTACATTTTATATGCAGATGCAAACAAGTTGTTAAACAAATAATATTTTTTAAATTAATAAAATCAGAAACACTTGTAACTAAATTATGAAAAAAAGAGTTGAAAAAACTAAACCTTTCAGATTTTTTATTTGAGATAAAAATATCACCTGGCATCTCTGTCATTAAATTATTAATATGTTTTTAAGTAGTTATGTACAGGAAGAACAAATTTGATGTGTTTGTACAAACCGTTTAATAAAACCTTAATTTGAATAAATTAAAAAATATACATAGTAAAAAATAATTTTGTCAACAAGTGTACAAAAAAACAAAACAATAAACTGAAAATTAAAAAAATATATCAGACGTATAGTCGGTTAACAAACTATGGCTTAAAAACGCATTACGAGTACTGGCAGTCAATGTCGGAGAAAAATAATTATTTTAAATAATTTATTAGAGTTTTAATGTATTTATGTTTTGTATTCATTTATATTTTACTTTTGTTGTTGTTTTCCTGCATTTAATATAATGTCTGACATTATTACTCGTTAGACATATCTCATCCAAAACCCAAAAAACTTTATACTATCTTAACATCAATAGTTACATAACATATAAAAACATTTAAAACATTATAAAAAAATCTAAAACTAATGTCTCGTAAATGAGAGGAAAAAAATATTTTTATTTTTTAAAAATATTTTAAGCAATAACTTCTGTTATCATTAGTTATAATAATAAATATTTGTCTGCATTTCATTCCCCAATTCTTATAGTTTGTGTTATTAAACTAAATATTATTACTCTATTTGAACACTAAATCAGATTAAATCAGAAGACGAGTGAATACATCGAAAATAATACTTAAATACATTTTATCGATAGCATATCAAAACATATATAAATTATAGTATAATTCGTTTTGTGGATTAAGCTAGCACAAAATGTTATTCACATTAATGTTTTTTGTTTTGCACATTTCTCCCTCTCCCTCTTTTCCCTCCCTAGTTCTCTATTACTTAAAATATATTTTACGTTTAGTATGTAGAATTTACAATTAATGTAACAAGCTCATTTATTTTACAAATTTATAATAACTTCCTAAATTTATGTATATTTAAAATGAGATAGAAACAGTGAGTGAGTAAGGGAGAGAGGGAGAGGGAGAGAGAGACGGCAGTAAACGGGAAATGAGTAAAAATATTGTTAAATAATTAGCATTTTTTAACAATAAAAAAAATTGAGTAAATTCTCGAAACCCTTTCAACTACAATACAAACCTATTCTAACAAATAGTTTAGAAAAATCGCGTTTCATAACTGAAATTCCGGTAATAATAATAATGATAATACAAAACGAACAAAAATATAGTAATGTTAAAATGCAAAAAAGACAATTTGAATATTAAAACACAACATAAAAGTAACTAGTTACAAATAAAAAAAACCAGTATTAAGCACAACAATATCTGGTGAGTGGCAAAAAATCAAAAGTTGTATAGAATAGGGAAAAAAATGTTTTTGAAAGTATAATAAAAAATTATTTAAAAAATAAAATTTTTATTCGCAGTCTTTCACCGGATTTCTATTCATTTGAATTTTAATGAAATTGAAATTTTATTTTCAAATACTGTTGGCTATTATACGAAATTGAAATCGCATTTTAACATTAAATTATCATTTGATGCATGTTAGCAAAAATATGGTGAACTTGGAATGGGATTAAATTATATTTTTACAATGTTCGGTGATTTGTACGTTTTTTTTCGTACATGTATATTTATGCACTAATGCATTTAACATACTGTGGCGCCCACGTTGGCTTTGCCAAATGCGTTTTTAAATGTTTTCTCCTATTGCTAATTGAATTAAACATTAAGAGACATTTTTGGAAAACTAGATGTTTTTTGTAATAAATTTATATATTTCGAAAATTCATTAATCATTTAATCAAATTTATTATTAGAAATGTTTAATGACTTTTCAATGTTAGATTTGTTACTAATAATATGGCCATGTTTGTAGTTTTCTAATTAGTAAATGTGCTTGTTTTAAAAGGAAATAATAGTTTAATTTAGAATTATAAATTTTATTTGTTGTAATTTAATAATAAATATGCATGTTTAAAAATTAACATTTTTAATAAACAAAATTTTTTTATTTAATTATAATTTTTAAATATTTAAATTTAATTTCTAAGATAATTTAATTTAATTTAATTATTACTTTAATTTTATAAATTGTTATAAGAAGGATGTTAAAAATATTACTAGGGCAATTAGTTAATAATAATATATTTATGTACAGTACAAGTGGCAAAAATTAAATAGGCAAATTAAACTTTGGCCAAATTTACAGTTATCTAACCTATTGTCTAACAATGAGATTATATTATTTTCAATTTATATTATTTTAATATTCATTATATTCATCCGAAATAGTAGTTCTTTCCCAACGGGTGTTCTTCTCTCAACCAAAGCCTAAGCAAAAACAATACAACAAAATATATTTTGGAGTTATTTTCACAAATATTTTATTGTTTGAAAAAATGTGAATAAAATTTGAATATTCTTTAAGGCAATAAAAATTAAAGCAAAATTGTTTTGATGAATAGCTAATTTAAATAAAATTATCGTTTTAAAACAATTTTGTTTTTCTAAATACTATTATTTTTCAAAACTGTATGTTGCTAAACCGTAAAATTTTAACAACTATAATAATACTGTTAGGTAATAAATTACGTCTCTAAATTTAAGTGAATTAGGAAACTCATTTATTTAAAAAATAAAATTTTAATTGTTTAATTGTTGAATTTTAAACTATTTTAAATTTAAATGTCTATTTGTTAAAATAATTGATAAAATTTCGAAATTTTGCAACACTAAATATTGTTATCTTTATAGTTTGATATCTTGATTAACATAAATACTATTCAGTCTATTGTTCAGAAAAAACTAATTGTATATAAAAAACCGTTTGTAATGTTATCTTAAGAATAAAAAATTCCAAACATTTTTTATAATGAAAACAAATCCAAATTTATAAAAAATAAATAAATAAATAGAAAATTTAATCTCTATATTGAAATTCCTATAATGAATGAAAAAATTTCGCAAAAAAAAACCTAAAAAATTGAAGTTATCTCTCAATGGCTACGAAAATACCGATTATTTATCTTAAACTCAAAACAAGCGAAAGAAATGCAAAAAAATAAATACTCTTCACACAAATCAAAGAAAAAGCACAAAAAAGCCTAAAATTTCATCCAAAAAAATCTAATGCTTACGAAAAACAACATTTAGTTTAGCCTAAAGTTATTTACACATAAGGAAAAAAAGATCCTATGCTTTAAGGCATTGAATAATTATTCAAAAAATATTCGCAAAAAACGACTAAATAAATAAAATCTCAAAAACATGCAAACATTAGCAAGCGAGAAAAAAAAATTAAAATTAAAAAAATCTAAATAACAAAATCATATATTATAACAAAAATAAAGACCAGAAGAGAGAGAAAAAGCAAATAATACTAAAGTAAATAAAAAATCACAAATATATAGCAATAGATAAGTGAAGCAAAAGAAAAATTACAAAAAAATATATAAATCTTTTTAAAAATAAAATCTCAATCTTAATGCAAACATAGGAACGGGAGAGCACTGAGCACTGGGAAGAGTAGACAACAAAATTGAGCACAAGTGCGACTACAGGTGTAACAGATATTTATTGATTTTTCGCAAATATTTTCTATAAAAACATTTTTTAAAACCTATTTTTTAGTTCAGACATACATAAGAAACAGGACTTTCCGACACTACTTGTTGTGTCTAACTATATGTGCTATTTATACCGGTGCTTAGTCTAACTGGCCATTAGATCATTTGTAGGGCTGTAGAGGAAAAAGACATTATATCCCAATCTATACAACCCGTGTCTGTAAGCCAATACCTGTACATAAAAGTACAGTTAGTTTCCTCTCTCATCAGTCATTATATTATATCAATACTAATCATCAGTTTTCTTATAAACGATTTGAAACATATCTAAACATTAATTTTCAAACATTATCCTAAATATATAGCAATTATGAAAAATTCCCGCTTTTTGTGAACCTGTTATATAATGAACTAAATTTCTGAATTTGTATTTTTGATTAAGACATTTGTGTTATTTATTACATTATATATTGAAAAAAAAATTTTTTTTCGTCTTGTTGCTATTTTTACACTTTTAATCTGAATATATATTTAGTTATATATTTTTTTGTGAATAAATTGTTTTATTTTTGTAATATTGTTATTATCTTAATAACTGTATTAAACATTTTTATGGGTTTTTATATATTTTTTGACGTAATTATAGTCCCGTTTACTAACTGTCTGTTTGACTATTCCTATGTCTGTCTGTTCTCAAGATTTTTAGTATAATTTTATTCAAAAAATATTTTTTATACATAAATAGAAAAAATTTTCTTCTGGTCTAAAAAAATTGTCTGAATTTTAATTCAAATATCAGTTTATTTTTAGCCAAATATATGTTTGAATTTTTGAATAAAATATCATTTTATTACTTAAAATAAATATTTATTATAATAGATAATATGGAAAATAATAATTTGTTTAATAATATTATTCATTACATATATAATAGGAATACAAAAATTAAATTTAAATATTTCCGTAAAAATGTTTCATTTTATTTCGTAATAAAATAAAAACATTTTTTTCATAGTTTACGTAATTTTTTTAAATATAAAAAACATTTAATTTATTAAACATTTTATATTTGCGGAAACAAAGTGTAAAAAATTGAATTAAAACACAAAAACCGTTTAATAAGAAAAATGTTTTTTAAAAACGGATTTTGTTTTAATAATTCATTTTTAATACTACTCTTTTCGAAGACAATTAGATTTATGTAAAAAACAAAAACCAAAAAACAGTTTTAAAATAATTACTATTTTTACTGTTTCTCGAAATTGTATTACATTTCCATATAATAGAGATTTTGAATAAAATAAATATTAAATACTATTTTTGGAAACAAATTACGTCAACATATACTGTAACTAGAATTGTATTAATATTTAAAAATTCAAATAATAATATCAAATATTAATTTAAATTTTAGTATAATTTAAATATTTTGCTCGGCATTCTATCTTGCTAATTATCTTTAACATCGCAAAATAATTGGATTCGCTTAAAAATCTTGTTTTAAATACAAAATTATTTTAATTTATTCCGTTTTAATGTAAAATAAAAATGTTATTTTACTTAAAATTTTTGCCCAAAAAAAGGTAATTAAAATCTAATGAAAAATGTCTTTGAATTATGTTTTTCAATACATATCTCACCCGAGATCCTAATGGCAGAGAAAATGTATATTAAAAATATTTAAAACATTTGATTAGATACTGGATATCACGTAAATTAACTTTTTTTAATTTAAAAGTAAATTTATGCATGCTTATTTAACGGTTATCTTGCTTAAATTAGTGTTAGTAAATTACAAATTTAAATAAAAGGTTAATAAATAAAATTTAATATGCCACAAATTACTCATATAAATTACAATTTTAAAAATTTACTTGATAAAATATTAGTTCCGTGTAAAATTTCTAATTTAGCAAATTCAAAAATTACCTTGTGCACAAATTAGTTTTAAAATGCTAAAATAAAAAGTTATATAAAAAATATACGAATTTTAGATTTAATGACAAAATATAAAGTACCCTGATTATCGGGAGATTGTACGCATTGGCGTATAGTACGCATTCAATAATTACCGAAAATTTAAGTTTTTTG
>JAQFXP010001259.1:0-20481 GCA_034693685.1 Belba bartosi
TTTAACATTTTTTAAGATCAATAATTTTTTATTATAAATTTTGTAATTTATTTGATTACCACAATGTTTCCACATTACAGTATATACAACACAATAGAAAATTTAAACGAGGCGATTTATATTCAAAGCAAGCCGTGCTTTAATTTTGGTTTTAATTAGAAAAATTTAGTTACTGTTTGAAAACAGCTTTAATTCAAAAGTTTAGCTTATGTTTAGATTTTTTAAAAGTTTTGTTGCTTTGATATTAAGCATGTGGAAAAATAAATTTTGATTAATCAAGATAAGATTTATTTAATGAGATGTTGACAAAATAATAAATGCAAACTTTATATATGATAGCCATAAAACGCATATAAGCTTTAATGGCATTGAAATTCAAATTTTATCTTATTTAAATTTTATATAAATTATGTAAAACAAGTAAAAAACAAATTTTCCGCAATTATTCTTGTTTATCTTTCATCTATCACAATTTATGCCAAACAATAAGTTAATAATTTATTTAAATTGAATTAAATAACAAATTAATACTTAATTAATTGATATTTATTAAAAACTAAATTTAAAAATCAAACATGTTAATAAACCAAAAAGTCAATATAAATATTTTAGTAAAACAAATAACCAGAAAAAAGTTCAAAAACTTTTTAATAATTGTTTTTTTAAATTAAATATTAAAAATAATAATTTGAAAAAACTTACACTTTATTAATCGTACAAACAATCGATGATATGTTGATTGATCTTTAATTCAAAGACAAAACTCAATTCAAGAAATGTTTAGTTTTATCCTTAACTCGAATATAAGCCAAAAAAGGGAAAGAAATAAGAAAATGATAAAAAATGAATTGAGCCGTAAGTTTAGGTCTGAGTGGTTGACAGTCGCGAAAACAACTAAACTCTTGGCTTGAGTTGGAATCGCAGTTCTGTTGGCAATAGAGAAATAAAAGAGTGTTTCGTATTAGGAGTTCGTGTCTGTGCCGTCGATACCGACTATATTGTCTGTAGTGCCGGTGACGCGCATTGCTATCCATTGCTATTGCTATCCAACACAACCGCCAACTAATCGATATGTGTTTAGAGCGGAATATAAGGTCGACTCAAATATAACGAATATAACGTCCAATTTGGCGTAAGTTAGGGCTCTTTCAGTTTGGGTTCACTCATTCCGTCCTCTTATTCCTCTTATTTAGATTCGTTCTTATTCTTCAAACTCTTAGTCCGACCTCTTCTTCTGGTGCTATTCCTCCACCAGTGCTCTACCACTTAATTGTTTGTTTGCTTCGATCCCTTTTCCCATTAATACTCTTAACTCTATTCCGATTCGATTCGACTAATAATATATTAGTTTTAATTTGACTTCAATTCCGTTTTCAGACCATTCTCTCAATTTTAAACTAAATTAGAGCTAAAGTTATCTCATTTTTCAATTTGATTGAAATTATTTTTCATTATTTTTAGTTTTAAGATTAGTTTGGATTTACTCGAAACGACAATTTAGTCGAAGCTATAAACTTGAATTGAATTTCAATTTAATTGTTTACTGTTGGCTTGATGATAAAAGTTTATACTTTTAAATATGAAATTAGATATTTTTTTCGAATTGAATTTATATAAAATATTTTTTGAAAAAGTTTTTATTAAAGTCTGATTGAAATCAGCAGAGATTTCAGTTAAAATTAATTATTTATTGATTTAAAGCGCTTTCGACTAAATCGTAAATATCTTTGAGTAAGAATGAAATAATAAGTATACAGACAGACTAACTCCAGTTTTGTCAGTACTGGCCTCGGCTCAGAAATAAAAATGAGGGCTAAAAATAGACTTTAATAAAAATAATTATTTATTTTAAAAACATTATTATTATATTACAATAATTACAAAACCCAATTATTCTTTGCATTAAATTCTTAAAAGTCTTATTTTTCAAGTAGATGTAACTATCACTTTTAATAAATTTAATTTAATAAATTTTTAAAAATATTTTTGTTTGTAATTTAAGTACTCTATATATAATATAACAGAACACTTTTAAATAATTATCTGTTTTGTGTTTTGTTTTATTATTTGTTTTATGCTATTTTGATTTTGATTTTTAATGTTAATAATTAATTGTTAATAATTTTTACTATTTTTAACTAGTTAATTTTAAATTTAAAAAATAAAATTATTAAAAATTTTATTTTAAAAATAATCAACAAATCGATTATTAGATCAATAATATGCAAAACATTTACAATGCATTGGATTGATTAGAATTGTTTTATTATAAAATTTTTTGTTTAAAGTTTTTTTTAATTGTAACTTAAAGTTAACAAAGCAGGACTAAATTTTGTATTGATTTTTATACAATTGGTTTTAGAAACTAAGGAACAAAAATGAAATGGGTATAAAACCGGAGTTTGACTGTAATGAGAATTGACAAACAATTGTCTTTTGAGAAATGAAATTAAAGTTATAAAAATTTATATTTAACAGTAAAATAATGAAAATCCAATTAAATTATAGTTAAAACTTTATTTCACAAAAATAAATATTATTTTTAGACAATATTTAATTTGAAAATTACATAACTATTCTCGAGTGCATTATTATAGTAATAGAAATTATGAATTGCTTCCAAGATGTGGCTAATAATAAAATTATTATTTTTAAAATTTAGTTAACAATCAAAAAGAGAGACGAAAATGTATTTGGAATAGTTGTAGCAAGCACAAACCAACAGAACTTCATGCGCCGACCGCTAATTGCTTCAAGACTTCACTCAAATAGTCTAAATCAATGGTCGCACACAAAGTGTCTTTTGTTATACAATATATAATATTTCTATTAAAAAGTTCAACCTTTATGACCACATTTCCATTCTTTTCTTCCGTTCCTTCCATTAATTAATTAATTACAAAGACAAACTGACATATAACATGAAGGAATTTATTAACAATTATGCTGCTTTTCTTGCTCATAATTTTAAGAAATTTGATTATTATTGTTAAAACAGAATGAAAAAAGTCAAAATATCAATGTTGGTTTTAGCGTTAAAGTGTTAAAGAAATTATCTCGTTGTAATGTCATGATTTATAATTTAAAATAACTAACAATGAATTTTTCAAACAAAAGCAATTAAAAAAATATATTTTGAGTGAAATAGCAGGCATTTTACTGTTTATTTATTTAGAACTTGTATATCACAACTTTAGTAATGATAGTTGAGTTTTTATATAAATGAATTCAAGTAGTAAAGTACTTCATCATGCTAAATAAAAATGTTACACATTACTAGTTTGATTTTTTTAATATGTAAAGAATGCTTTTATATATTTTTAATTAAACTTACTATACCAATCTATCATAAAACTGCAATCTTATTTTTAGTTTATATTAACATTACATTAAAATAACCTTGACACTTTTGATGGCGGCTAAATCTGTAAGCAAGAAAAATATTTTAATTGTAGGCATCAATAATTTTTATATTTTACACATTCTAAACAAAATTCTAGATAAATAAATAAATAAGAAATTATTTCTAAAACTAATATAAAAAATTTTAATATATTTAAATAGCTAAATAAGCATGATTAAATCTTGGTTAATCTTATTTAAATAAAATAAATATACTTTGAAAGCGAGAGACCGTTTAGAAATCGACTGCATCTTCAGACCTGCCATCAAATGTCAATTTTGATAATGAATGTGAATCTGCGATATGACTCATAAACAAAGGCAACAAAACGTTGAAAAAATAATATGCGCGTCAAAAGTAGGGAGTATAAAAATAGAAAATTATAAATGTTGTAAATTCAAGATAATAATTAAATATTTATTAAATTTATTATACTTTTTAAACTATATTATAAAAGGAATAATAAGATTTAAAAACTTAATCTCTTTGAAAATGTTGATAAATTTTGTATTTTGTTCACATTGGCTTCAGATACAATATTTTAGAATAAAAGTTAAATAAATTGTTTTAAAATTATTCAATTAATTTAATTATTTATAAAATTTAAATATCACAAAATAGTATACATTTCTATACAAACATATTCCCTACTTTTGACGCGCGTATTACATTTTCAGCGTTTTGTCGTCTATACTCATAAGAGTCGTATTACTCTTATTTTTGGAAAATAGGTTAACAAAGATTTTATGACTATATCCATCGAATCTATTCTCTGCGCTATTATTAATCATTTCTCAAATGGAAAACAGATATAAAACACAACAATTGATTAATAATTCAATAATTATAAGTTTGACTTAATTTTATAGCTTTTAGACATTCAATATGTGATACATACGTGAAAATTATATAATTATTTAAAAAATTTAATTAATTATTTTATTTAATCTAATCTAAAAATTTTCATTTATCAAGGCAATCAGATAATTTAGTAATTTATTAAATTAAACTGTTCAAATTTACGCAAATAACATATATGCGCTTAACTAGAGTGGCTTCGGAATCATCAATAAGCTTGTCACTTTAAGTTATAAAATTAGTTTAAATGTAATAACTTTTTAATTAATGAAATTAATAATTAATATTCAGGCAATATGAGCCATAAGATAAATTATTTATATCAAGATAAATTAAAAAGTATGATAAATTTTTATAAATATTAAAACATTAAAACATTCCACTTGCTAATAAAATCTGATAAGAGATGCATTAAAACTCTTGTAATTAAAACAGTTTTTAAAAGTTGAGATCATTTGAAATTATAAAGTTTTAATTAATATTTGTGATAAAACTTATTCATTAAATAATTATTATTATTTAAAAATCGAAAACTTTCCACAAACTGTCAAAATGTATAATTCGAGTGTCATTTGAATTGATTCACAAAAATAAAGACAAATATACTTAATTCAAAATTATTTATAAAATGCATCTATTTTTGAATTACATACACCACTCGGAATGGGTTTCAAATGAAACGCATAATTGCGATGACAATCAATGTATGGCTCGGTTTGGATCATTCGGTTGGAAATGTGTATCCGAGTTATGTAAAGTATACAAAATTGAACTATTATCTTTTATCAAATAAAATTAAATTTTTTAAAGTACAGTATTAAACAGTATTATCTAATTATGTTTTTAAAATTAAAATTATGCGAACGCTTGTGCACTAAATTAGCCGATTCGGTGACTATAGTATTTTTGGTTAATTAATATACAAATTACAATAAATTATTTGGTATTAAAAATATATTTTACAAGAATTACACACTTTTTAAGAATTGTTTTAAAAAAATTATTTATAAAATGCTTCTATTTTTAAATTACAAACACCACTCGGAATGGGTTTCTTCCCTCCCTTACCCGCATAGGGTTTGGGAACGTTCATCAAAGAGCTCGAGTCCGACCGTATGGACAAACTCGAGCTCGACTTCGCGCTCAGGAAGAAACCGATTGCCTCGTCATCGCGGGTTAGGCCGACTCCACATTCGATGTGAAGCTGACGAATCATACTATAGAAATGATTCTTTGAAGTATGATCTTAACCATAATCTACCTTTTCTTCCAGTGCTCACTCTATTCCACATTAATTCTATTACAGCTTATAATCAATTAAATGGTGTTTTCGTTTAAACGCCTTATTATTTAGAAATAATTTTTTATATAATTATATTTAATTAATTAACTTTTTAGTCATTATAAATAAAAAATTCAATTATTTTAATTATATTTAGCTTTTATTTGGTTTTTAAATAAAAATTAATAATTTATTTAAAACTCAAAACTGATATAAAAATGAGATAAGAATTGGTTTGAATGCAATCGCTATATATAAACATCTGTTATCTAAAACTTTTGGACTAAAAGTAATTAACTTTTTGCTTATTCAGACCAATGAATGAATAATATTTAAATTATTTGATTAAAAGAAAAAGAAAATTTTTATTTGAGTTTAAAACTATATTTAAACCATATAATCGATTTGTATTAATTGTTTAAATGCTTTTCAGTGAAAAGTTTTGAAATAACGAATTGTTTTCTAATATATTTGTTAATGTGTTTGAAATTGTATTCAATAAATGGGAAAATATTGTATGATTTCAATCACACTTTGATAGTTATTTGCTATTTTGATTATATTTATTTTGATTGTGCGTTCAGCAAGGCAAATTAAGCAAGAATTAAAGGTTTAAAAAGTTATGGCTATGTGGAACTTTAGATTACTAGTCATAATTTTTCTATCATTATTCTTTTTCAGTAATTTTTATTTTTAGCTTGTCACTTTTTCTAATCGTTATTTATACAACTATTAATAATTTAAAGTTTTTAAATTTTTGTATTTTTTAATTATTAAGAAATGTTTTAATTTACACATAGATCAAATTATTTTTAACGACATTTTTTATTTTCAAGAAATATTGGTAAGACTTCTATCGGTTTTTCAAATTAAGTTTTATCACAAGTTTTGATATAACTTAAAAAGTACTCTCATTTACAAACATTATTACAAAAATTCTTTTATTTATTATTTATATATATTGTTTGAACAAAATATAAATTAAAATTATAATTAAAAATTTAAACAACAAAAAGATTACATTAAAATAAATTAAACAAAAGTAAAATCCAATTCCGTCTTCACATAATCACAATTAAAAGAAGCATTTTATTCAAAGCCCTATCTCTTCCGGTTTTTTCTTCCAAAAATCATTCTTCTGAAGGCACTGCGAAAGTCGGGACTAAACCGCAAAAAGAATATAAGAATATTAAAAAAATAAAGTTTTTAATAGAAACAAAATCAGTTAAAGCATCGATTAATTCAATGAATACCTAAAAATCGTATATAAAAAAGGATTGAGTGATGAGTTAGTCCATCCGAGCCATAGGCAAAAACTGAATAAATACGGATTAATTACACATTGGGGGCAAAGAGGCATTATCAGTGCCACCACGAAAAACGGAAGCCAACACACGATGAATATTCCTTTAAATAGAGACATCAGTTCGACATTATTTTCATTAAATGTAATGAAAAAAATATTAATAGATTCGACACTATTTCCTACACCTAATCAATGAAAAAAACCAGACTTTTCCGCTATTTCTAAATATAGCAAAACTCAATACTTTTCTTTATTTTATTTGTTGGCGTAATTTTAGACTTAATAATCCAATTCTGGTATTCTATTTGGGCTTAGTTTTGCAAATTGTATGTAAATTCAATCTAAAAATTCCGATTACTCTCACTATTTCACAATTTATATTAAAAATTAATCAAAAGTTAAATTAAATTTCTGAATAATTTAAGTCTTTATTTAAATATGGATTAACTGATATTTAAATCAACTTTAAATCGCATTACAGTACATAAACAATGATTAGATTTTTTATCTAATCAAATGACTAATAAAATAAAACTCTTATTTAAGTTGTTTGTAGTTTTATTTAATAAAAACTCAATTTCCAAACATATTATATAATTCCGAAAATGTGTTCTCATATTACAGAATACTATACTTAATGACACTGTAGTCGCAATTAAAGGGCATATAATTAAATAAATTTAATGTTAGAGTCTATAATCAAATATAAGTTCATTGTAGCTATACTTTCGACATAACATACATTCCTACAGTATATCGGAATAAAACGGATTATGTGTTAGTGTTTGTGCAGAACAGCGTTCAGGCGATACGACTGACCGCTTGTCAAGCGTTGAATGGCTGGTCACCAAAAATGGCTTTAATTAAATTAGATTAACTTAAATGGCTTTAATTTGGACACAAATACTAATAATACGAATTAATATTATGTCGTTATAAGTATAAACTTTAATCACTAAATGTTTTTCTGTTTATGTCAACTCAAAGCAACTAAATCTAAACTAAGAGTAAGATAAACAGATATACAGCCACTCAAACTTGAACCTACCAAGGCAAATTTATTATTTCAATGTGCTTGGTAATAGAATATTTTTAAATCTAAAAAATATTAATTTGTCAAATAATTTCCAAGATATAATCTCAAAGGTTGTTATCAGTTTTAAGATTTATCTTGATTAATTCTTCAAAAATTCGAATTTTACAAAATATTTTATAAAAAATCGTTTTATTGGTTTTAAAGATTGAGCAAGCATACTAAAACAATAATGTATTTGCCATGGTAAATTTAAGTTTGAGTGACTGTAAGTTTAAGTCATCTATTTATACAATACCTGTAATTATTGCTAAAGTTTTGGCCGCTTTTCGTTCCCTTTTATTCTCGACTTCCCTCTCATTAATACACTTTCGTCTGAACTTCAATCTCTTAAGCGGTTGTGCTTTTGATTTCGATCCGCCGTTTGATTGTCCGTTCGATAGGTTTGTCGAATCAAATGACACGTTATTAGAATTGGAACTATTGCTGTCTTTCTGAACCATTGAGGGCACGTCCAGCTGCTCGAGACAGTCCGACGTCGACGCACCCGACATAAAGTCCTGTTGCACTGTATGGCCGCCATTGGCACTGACGCTGGGCGTGGCTGCGGTCAGTGTGACCGCTTGGAAGGGGTGGGGCGGGAAGAGCAGATGCCGCGAGTTGGCCAACACTAGAATCTGATAGGAGTTGCCACTACTGTTGTCCGAACTGGCATTACTGCCATTACTCGACGACATATTGTACGTCATTGTCGTCATCTCTGTCGCCGAGATGTAAGTGTTGGGCACTGGAGGACATGAGTGCGGACGACGACCTTTCGCTTTGACAGCACTGGAAGACTTGCGCCGAATGCGCTTTTTGGCCACTAAGTAGATCCGGTAGTAAAGAATGAGTACGAGAGCCGACGGCCCGTAAAACGAGATCATTGTTGCGAAGACCTGATACGAGATGTCCTGCGAGACCAGACATCGGTTTTCTAATATCCGTCGCTCAAAGTCGCTGTCCTTCCAGCCCAGGATTGGCGCCAAAGAGATGATGGCCGACACAATCCAAACGGCGGCTATCATACACCCAATGTGTCTACCGTTCCTCTGGTGCACGTAATCCACGTTCGTTACGGCCCAGAAGCGGTCACAGGCTATGGCCAGCAGATGAAGGATACTATGGATAGTCATTACAAACAAAACCCACAAAATTGTTATTAAGTTTATTCTTAACTTAATTAGAATCTGATATTCTATAGCAGAGAATGACGTTAACGCAAAAGTAAAAAAATATTTATTCTTTATATTCGTCGCAAATAAATATTTATGTGAATAGAGAAGGCTTTGCATATAAAGTGCTATACAATACAACCGTATATTAGGATGTGCAGGGCAGGGGGGTTAAAAATTTATCTCGCCACATTTCTAAATAAAGATAAATTTGTAGACTGTACAAAATGATTATCAAGATATCTTTTAGCTTTAATTAGCAACTACTTTTTAATATTCTGATAAGCTTAATTTTTTTTTGTAAAATCATATGTTTACTCCCGACTGCCCTCTACTTCTTGCACATCCAAACTCGTGTATTGATATTTGTCTAATGAAATGACAAATACTTGAGACTATAATTTGTTGGATAAGATCAGACATCTGTCTGTCCTGTCGGCGCAAATTAATTAAAATTTTAGTTCAAATATTAAGCAAACTTTTTATTCTAGGAATTTAATTACAGAATCATCTAAACTTGTTTGTTCGAAAACTTTAAGTGTGTTTAGAAAAGAATTTTTGCAAAAAAAAATTATTTTATTTTATTATTTTGTGTTATATGCGAAAATAATTATTTTTATATAATACTAGAAAAAAGTGTAAAGGATAAAATAAAATGAACGCAAACAATAAGAGCATTGTTGATTTTTTAAATAGAAATTTATGTTAAAAAACTGAAGCGCTGTTTTTGTCTTGGTAATCTAATTAATTGTTGTTTATTCGCATACATCGTGTGTTAATATTTAATTTAATCTTACTAAATATTTTTGATTTAATTATAAAGTTTTATAAATAATTAAATTATTAAACAATTAAACTCCAATTTGCATAAGAATTTTATAATTAACTTTTATATTATTTTTCAAATTATTTCAAATCTATTCTTTGGCTAATATTTAATTGCTTTTATATTTATTTCACTTCTGAATTAATTTTAGTTGAATTAAATTTTTAATTTTGTTTGTAATAGTAAGTTTGCATTAAATCTAAATATCAACATGTTAATTTAATATATATATATTTTTTAAAGTGCAACTTATTTAAAAGTAAACTTGTTTGAAAAGTTTTAGTTTATCTTAGATATACCATATCAGACATCCATTAAAATAGACAATAATTAAGCACGGATAGCATTAATGAATATGAGCCCTACCTGGCCGTACAACAAAGCACATCAGTACAGGTCCACAGTTCACATAGAGATGAGCCGAGAGTCCATTCCTGCGTAATCTCATAGACAGCGCCCAAAGGCATGACAAGACATGCGACCATAAGGTCGGTTACGGCTAATGAAAGCACCAAATAATTGCCAACAGATTTCAGATTCTTCTCCAATATTATGGCTGATATTACGAATATATTGCCGATAACTGTCGCCAATATGAGAGATCCGAGCGCTAGAGATACTAAAAATATTTCGGCAAAAGTTCTTTTCTTCAGTTCAGACTCTTCAGCGCCAGAAAAGTCAGAATTGTTTAAATAATCTAAAGTCTGATAATTAGTAATATTTTCCGACGTATTGTTCGCTGAGATATAGAAGTAGTTAATCGATAGGTTTTCGGCCAATTGGTTGTTATCGAACTGCTCTAAAGAATTTCCCAAATTATAGGTCATGTCATAAATGGGTGCTATCAGTGTTGAGATTGACATGATTTTCAATTTAGATATTCAGATATCAAACACGTCTTCACATCTGTTCTCTATATACGTTATACGTTTTTAAATTGTATTGAATATTCCAATCCATTCCTATTCTTGTGTCATAATCACAACATCTCTCCCCTTCACCACATTATCTGTTGATCACTAGAAAATAAATAGAATAATACAGTATATAGTTTGTCAATCTATAAATACATTAATTTGATATATATTCCAGCTTGGTATAAGTTAAGTATGCAGAATAAGCCATACATTATGTATCATATAATGTAATTTGGTCAAACATTTTATTTTATACATAACCACAACCTACATAAACAGTAATATTAAACTTGTTTACATTATATTTATGAATATTTACGACTTATTTAGAAATATGCAAAAATGTAGAAATCTCCACTAACTTTGTTAAAATAATGTTTGTGTTTTGATGCAACAATACTTGCATAATAATTTGATAAAATTTTAATTTCTAATTATAAGTTTGTTTTTCTTTAATTAAAATAGTACTGTATATATTAATAGTTAATAGACGAGAAAAAAGTTATTAAATTTAAAAATTTTCAGATCTAGATATCTAAAAATTATATTAAATTATAAAACAATTGCTTGTATATTATTTTTAAATGCCAAATACTAGATTTATTTAAAGACAAAATATCCCTAGTTTTGCATATTTGAAAAATACCCCCTTAGTTTTAAATTGGAAAATATGCACTTTTTTGTGTTTTTTGTAATAAATAATAATAAATTTAGTTTAAATTCAAACAAATTAATTAATTAAAATTTAAATTTAGTTTAAATGTAATTAGAATGGATTTAATTGCCAAAATTGAGAAGAAAATGTCCGCCATTTTACTGTATTCTATATTTTCCTAACGTTTTGAAAATAAAATCCGATATTTTATCCAGCTATATTCCTTCCTTTCTAATTCAATCAACTTTAACTAACTTTAAAATCCTAAATAAGTTTAAACTAATTGATTGATAAACTTAATTGTAGAATAGCAGTACAAATATTTTGCATTTATTCTGAATGTATAATAATTCACTTAAATCTAACTTGTAAGTGCTATCATATGTTACGAGTCATATGACATATTTTAACAAGTGCTTAAATGTCAAACACGAATATAATTTTAAATGACTGTAAAATATGACATATTTTTGACAATATATGCGACTATAATCTGTTCTCAACTGTAAAAACGCAACTTTATTGACAATTTAATTAGTTTATCAAACTAACTTTTATAAATGGTTTTTATGTTCACAAAGTTGATAACCTAATTGTAATTTTAAAATTTTATTATTATTTTAGTATATTATTTAAATATTAATACATATAAATAAATAAATAATTAATTAATTTAAAATGTAATAAATAATGTATTTAAATATGGTTTATATTATTATTATTTTCTGTTTTAATATTAAATTTAAGATTAATTTTGTAATTAATATAAGCATTAAAGTGTAAACTTAAATTCTGTATGTGCAATTAATTAATTGATTAAAATGTTCATATTAAATTGCTTCTATATTTAATTTAACAAAGTAACTTGTTGTTTATAAAAATTTTAATTTGATAACATTAATCAGAATATATATTAATTAATTAAAATTTAATATAAATAATGTTAATGTTTCGTATATTATTTAGGTAAATACTGATTTGTTAGTTTTATAAGTAAACAGAATTATATTTCTAAAATTAGATACACTATACAATGTTTTACTGCTTAAATATAACGCAATATTGTAATTTTGATAAACGTACTAGGTCACTCGTATTCATCACAAATATTAACAGATTTTTTATACTTTCTTTATTACATAAATTAAATTTGAGCTGAAATGTGTTGAAAAATGTTTGCCTTTTTTCATTATAATAGATAATTGAAAAAATGATTGATTGTATGAAAAATTAGGTATTAATTATTAAAATGCAAATATAATCACATCGTTTCTCAAATAAATTTGTTTGGCTAATAAATTGCGCTTAAAATCTGATCTATTATTACTTAACTTACATAATATCATGTTGTTTATATTTAAATAATATTTTTAAAGGTTTAATTAAATTGAGGCTAATTTAAAGGCTATTTTAAAAGTATTATTAATAAAAATTTTAACCAAACACACAATACATAAATTATTAAATTTTTGTTTAAAAAATAAAAATGTGAATTAATAAGTACAAAGTTAAAATTTTTTATTTTAAGTAATTGTATAAGTTATTTTATTTGAATAACTAAAATAATTTAAAATTTTTTAGCTCGTGCTTACTATTTAATATAAATTGCAAAAAAAATTATCAAATAGTTTATTTCAACAATTTCATTTTTAGCAAATAACTCTAGTAAAATCCAAATGAGTATTTTATATGAATATTAGTTATTTTTAACATGTATAAAGTTGTTTAACATTTTTTTTTAATTTTCAGAACACGTATTATAAATAATTGCTTAAATTTAAGCCAAAATATAGGTTATTATTAAAGTAGATATTGTAATGAATTTTCCGATTAAAGTAACGCAGACTTTGTTAACAACACATACCGGCAATAGATTGAAATTACATCTAAAAGTAAAAAAATTAGTTATTGAAAACCAAATTTAAAATTCAATTCTATAACCACATCAACAAAAATGTGAATTCAAAAAAATTTACTGTATTTTCAATAGAAAATATTCAAAGTCAACAAAATTGTAAAATTGAAAATGAAATTGAATTTCTGTTTATTTTTTTAAATGTACATGGCTGCAAATAATTGTTTATTCGTGTATGCCTGTTAAATTTAATGCACATTTTGTTTACATATTCAGGTATAAGATATCTATTAATATAGTTTTTTTTAGATAAGTTTAAAATTAAAACTAAAAATTATTTACTATTTAATAAATTACTTCAACTTTAAAACTACTATAATTAAGTTTTTAAAATTTAGTTTTAGATCTAAAACTGTTTTTTTTTAATTATAATTGCTTACCTGGTATAGTAAATATAGTAAACATTTATTAATTATTTATTTTTGATTTTAACTTTGTAATAATTAAATTTGTTTTTAAAAAATTCAAGCAAGTTAAAATAAGAAATTAATTTATTTTTTTATTGAAGTGAAGTTAATACCAAATGTTATTAAAGAAGTGAATCAATAAATAGAAAGCACTGAAACTGATTTTGATTTATATATTTGAAAATGTCTTTATTTTTAGATTTAAATTACATTAATTTAAGTAAAACCGTCATAAATGTGACTTGAATTGCAACAAAATCGATATTGCAACATTTAAATTATTCGCGATTAGCGACAAACCCTCCCGAGGTTTGCATAAAAGACCTCTAAAATAGTGATCGAAATAAGAACTTATTCTTGCATTCAAACAGAGTTTGTGACTGTTTTTGAATATATTCTGGAAATAGTTGCAAAAACTTTTAATTTCGCAAAATTTCTCATTTGTTTTGTAACCATTTATTAAACCTAAAGAAATTTAACCTAGATTAGTATTGTGCAAATAATTGTTATGTCTTTCTTTAATTATTTTAATTAATATTTATTTTAAGAAAATGTTTTATTTATTCTTAAAAAACTGATTAATTATTCTTTATATATTAGAATTAATTTAAATATATGCACATAAATTAGCAAGTTTGCTATTAGTTGCAAAATAATTTAATATTTTATATGATGTAAGAATTTATTATAAAATACTGTTTATATGATTTAATAATATAATAAATTTGCAAATATGCAATTTAACCATATAAATACAAATGTTTTCAGCAAATACAAATAATATTATCACTTGCTCAAAAGTAAAAAATAAAATTTTAAACTATATTATTAACTAAAATATACTATAATTTTGATATTATTTAATATTATATATTTTATACGTAAATTCTAAAAAATTAATTTAATTATAACTAAAATTGTGTAACATTTGCATTATTTAACGGTTTTTACAGATTTGTATAATTTTATGTTTAATTTAATTTAAGATTAGAGCTAATTAAGAAAATTAGCTTATATATTTGTTTTAAATTATTTAGCATCTAGACCATTTTTTTGTATGTCAAAATTTAATTTAATAAAAAGAAAACAAAATTTTTACTAATTTTCAAAAAAAGTACTTAAAGTAATTTAAAATACATTAAGAATTTTAACTAAATAAAGTTAAAATATAGAAAATAAAATTTGTTAACTTAAACTAAGCGTATTTATAATAATTTTAAAATTACTTTCATAAATTATTAGCTATACTTTCATATATTAAAATAATATTATTACAGTATTTTATTTAATATTGGTGTATATTTATGCTCTAAAATGCTTCAAGCTAATAGAATTAAATTTTAGCAAAATTTATTTAATTTTTTTAAAAATTACTACTTAAATTCTGCTGAATATTTTATCAATCATAAAATTAACTAAAGCTTAAATTCTATATAAAGTATAAATTATTTAAAAATTAAAGTTTTTTTTAATATAAAATATTGAATTATTTTCATTTTTTATCAAACTTTTAATAAAATTTAATATAAAAAAGTGCAGAAAATATGTCTAAATAGGAAAATTAAATATTATAACTTATTGTTTATAAAAAAAATTATTTTTCATATTAACTTGTATAATTTTAATTAATTTAAATTTGTTTTAAAATTAATTAAAATTAATTTAATTTTTGCAAAATTTTAAATTTATATTTTTGAAAATTATATTCTTAATCTTATATTTATTTTATTTATTTTAAAATAAGCTAGCATAACAAATTCAATTATAAGTATAATCAATATAGTAATACAATTTATTATTTTTCTTGCTTTAGTTAATGTTATTAATTAAAATTAATAAATAATTTAAACAAGAATTAAATATTAATATACAAAAGTTTAACTTTCAATGCAATTTGCAATTAACTTGTCATATAAAAACTATGTTTGCGAGTCACTTCTACCTTGTTTAATGTTATTAATAATTATTACAGTTACCAAAATTTGGAAGTAAGTTTGAAAGCACAAATTTTGTATTAAAGCAAACTTAAACATAACAGTTAGCATGTTTCTAACAACTAAATCAGCTATAAGTTTGTTTTATAGTAAATCTCGTGCTTACGTTCGTATTGCTGGAGCTTTACTGTACTATTAATTTTCTAATTTAAGTTACATTTTTTACATTTTTAAAAAGTAGAATTTTAAAATATCCTTTAAATAAAAGTTTATAAATTTAAAATGCAGATAAAATATAACTAAATTATTTATAATAAAATTTAAATAATTAAAATATATAAAATATTTAAATGTAAAAATATAATGTAAAATATATTAAAATAAAAATCTAATAATTAAATAAATATTTTTAATGCGAGTATATTTTGTTTTAAAGTCTTTTAGGAATTTTAAAATTTGTTATTAATCATTACAAATAAGCTTTTAATATATAAACAACTTAAAAGTAATCTTATTTGTATTTTATAGTTGCCTAGCAAATTAATAAATTAAATATTAACTTTAAATGTGCTAAATAAATCTATAATATATAAAAATTATTTTAAATTTAAAAAAATCAAAATTAATAAAATTTAAATTATTTTATATTAAAATTTAAATAATGTTTTTGTTAATATATTATGTTTTTATTATAACAAATTTATTTAATCTAATTTAAATAAATTGCATAATATTTAAAAATCTATCAAATATTATGAATCCATAAACAGAATTAGATGTCAAACAAATAAAGACTAATACCAATATAAATAATATATATAAAATTAACTTTTAAAATTAATCTCGCTAAGAGTATAATTTAAATGTCATTCAGCAAAATATATAAAAGAGCAAATGCTTTATATATATATATTTATAATTAATTTGCTTTTATATACTCTTTTGAATATTTGTTTTAAAGCAAAAAATTCAAAAATCATTTTAATGTCTTTTACCTAAAACCTGAAAAGACTTTTTAAATATTTATTTTTATGTACTTTAAAAGAATTTTTATTTTACATTCAATGCATTTGATATAAATGAAAAAGTTTGATTTTAAACTTATAAAATAGTTTATTTAAAAACAAAAATGTTTTTAAAACTTTTTAATCTTGTTTTCATCTGAATTTAAGAAGCAAATATAATTTAATCAATTTATATATATACTTTAGACTAATTTCAACGCAAAACATATTAATTTTTAATGCAAGACAAGTTGTTTACAGTTTTAAGAATTAATAAATTAATCTGGTTAATTGGCATTTATTGTTTTTAATAAAATTTTAAACTGGCAATAAATTTGTAATTTTAATTATTAATGCTAACATTTACAGTGAAATTTTATTATAATTTATTACTGTTTTGTAAATGCAATGATTTTGGTAAATCTAATTAGAATATTTGAGTCATTATTTGAACTGCTCATGTAAAATTATTTTTGGAATTTATAATGTAATATGAATGTTTATATATTATTCTGATGCAAAAATATAATTGTTTTAATTAATTGTTATTAAGTTATGTTGTGACTTAGAATAAAATAAATATTATTTATGCAATAATCCAAAGTTATTAATGTCTAAAATATTAATTTTAAATTAGTAATTTTTATTTACAAATTAAATATTTTTAATTTAATAGTAATCATATGGGAAATTAGTCAAAACCTTTCCACTGTTTTTAAGAATTGGCGTTTATGTCTTCTAGCATATGGTCGGCAAAAAATTATTGCCCTCTACAATTTGCAGGCTGCTTTTGGCTCAAAATTAGGAATGTTTTCTGAATTAATGCTAAATTCAGTTAAATAAAATAAATTTGTTCAACTCCGGTTAAAATTTAGCTAAATTAGATAAAAAATTTATTATAAATATATGGTTTTAGCTAGATTTTTAATCAAATTTTTATTTTTAAAATTTTTCCCTGATCTTCTCTAAATTGTCCGACTTTATGAATCAATGTAGCAATTTTAATTACAATTGTTTAAAATAGTTTCATCTTTATCAAGATATGTTCAACATTTTTCTAACATGTATAGTACTTTAAAATTTTTAAAAATAGTTGCATGTGAGCAGCTTCCGTCATTACTAACTAAATCGAAGTTTCATTTGAAATATTGTAATAATTCATTAAAAAAAAGATTTTGTAATAAATAACAGTTTTTGAGTTCAAAATAGTAAAATTTTTAACAATTCTCCTTTTTCTTCTTTTTTTAATTTAAAATTTAAATCCATTATTTGAATTCTAGGTTATATCTGACGTTTCTTTTGTTTTTGCTAAGTCTTATGGTTTAAATTTCTTTATATTTTTAAAGTAATTTATAAAAATATAAATTATTTAATACAAGACTTGACTTTAAATAATTACTTTAAAATTGTATTATGTGTTATAGCGTTGTATATACTATTTGACAAATTGATATAATTTATAAATAAAAAATTTAACAAAAATACTAAATTGTTTTTACTTTTATAAAAAAAAAATTAAATTTTTAAAATAGTAAAATGTGTGTTAATTAATTAATTCTTATTTTAAAATTATTTTTATAAAATTAAATTATTAACATTTTATACGGGATTAGCAATAAATATAATTTAATTTGATAAGTTTATAAAATAAACAAGTACTTTTTTCTAGATTAAATAAAACTAATATTTTATTGCATAAAAACATTATATGATTATAAAATAATTTTATTCTTATAAACCAAAACAAGTTTTATTAATATTTTCATTTTTAGTACTATCACTAAATTATTATATTATATATCAAGAAATTTATAGTCCGTTAGGTTTCTAATATTAAATGACTTAGTCTTAGAGTTTGGACGTCTTAGATTGTTCAATGTCTGAAAAATTGTAACATTATAGTTTTATATATACATTAATATATAGAATATTGTGTGTACTGTACTTTTGATCGAATAGCGCAAACAGTTATACATTTGTATCGTAAAGAGAGTATAAAAAAAATAAAATGTAATAAAATATAAAAATCAATTAATTAAGATATAAGAAAAGTTCATACAATGCCCTAAAGATGTTTGATAACAACTTTTCATAATTGAGCCCAAAATTGTAACAAAACTTTTATACAAAACCGAAATCAAATAAAAAAAATTTATCTATAGATAAAAACTTATAGATTTTAACAAAACTTTTTTAAAATACATTATATAACTAACTATAAAGTCTTTTAAATAAAAGATAAAAGCAAGATTTTAAAACAAATGGTTTTTAAATAATTTCAAAGAAATACTAGACATTATTTTAAAGTAAAAGTACTTTCAGTAAATTGTTAAAATGTAAACATATTTTTAAAGTATTCGTATTTAATGTCAAATTCTTATTTATATAATGAGCTAAAAATGTAGAAAAAACTTATTTTTTGCAAAGATAAAAAAATTTGATCCTCTATTCGTGGTTTTATGTATTGTATTTGCAAATAATTGGTTACATCTTTACATCAATGAATACTATTTGTGAAACATATTTCTAATCTTAAACAATAATATGTTTAAAATTGTGCTCTAAATCCATACATTGTTTGAAAATATTTTACATAATTTTGACTTAATGGCTAAGTAAGGCTTAATTAGCAAATAGTGAAAAATTTGCATAATATGATGTAAAACAATAATATTTACGATTTAAGACATAAGTTAAGAAAAATAAATAAATTTCAACTTGAAAAACAAATTGTCTTCTATTTTAGTCTAATTTCTAATAATAATAAACTAAAATTCATTAGTTCTTTTAAATAAGTTAAAGAAATAATAAAAATATAAATTATTATATAATTTTAATTATACGTTATAATTATATTTATTTAAAAATTATAACTACTTTTATCCATTTAATTACTTAGAATTTCATATTTAAATTTAAATTTATTTTATGTAATTTACGTAATCATAAGTAATTAGAGTTTAAGCAAAAAATTAAATTTAATGCTATTTCTCAAGAGGTAAGAAATTTGCTGAAACTAATACTATACGACTAACATTCAAACAAAATTTGTTATTTACTTTAAGTCTTAATAACCCTAAATAAAGGTTTGTATCAAATTGAGCGAAATTTGTTTATAACGTGTGAATATTCAGCGAAATATTCATCTTGAGTGTATGCAGAAACTGTAAATGATTTTTAGCAAAAACTATTTTATGAATAAAATAAACAGTAAATGTTTTATATTATACTGAATAAAATATAATTATATTTTTTTTATATTAATAAAAATAATTTTTTTAATACGTGTTGATAAATGAATAAAATAAGACTATATATGTATATATATATTTATTAATTAATAATGTACATAAATTATGTACTATGTAACGACAATAATAGTACATAAACTATGTACATTATTAATTAATAAAAATATATAAATTTTAACTTAAACACTAATATAACGATACATCGATATAACTTTATTTTAAATTTATTTTTACCATTGATTTTGATTTACTCGGACAGCCCCACAAATTTCGAACATCAATTATATTACTGTATTAAAAAAATTTGCTGTTTATAATGTATATACTGCTAGAAAATTTGCTGTTTCTGCATATTTTTAATAAGTACTTTAAATCCCATTTTAGACAATTGACTGAAAACTAGAGTAGGAAAATTTCTCATTTCTTGAAAAATCGTGAGAAATTTCTAGAAACTTTCTCGAGAAATTTCTCTCTAT
>JAQFXP010001260.1:0-20471 GCA_034693685.1 Belba bartosi
TTATAAATGAGCTTTTAAAACAATAATTCGAATAATAAATTATTGATAAAAATAATTTAGTTAAATTATTAAGAAAAAACATTCATTAAAATATAAATCAAATGTTTAAAAAAATTAAAAGATTTTAATAGAAATAAAGCTAAAACATGTGATAAAAGTTCTAGATTAACTGATGAAAGTGACGACAAACACATTGAAACAAACAAAGTCAAACACTTTAAGTTAGACTAATTTATCAATATATATATATAATAAAACTAATTATATTTAATTAATTTGAGCCACTTAGTATTGTTTGAATTTATCTCGCTTTTTAAGAACATGTTCTAAACTGTGAGGGATTACAGTAATCATTTATTGATAATAAAGTGTTGATCTTCTACTAAATTATTATCAAACGAATTGTTGCAGTTTTACCACAAATAGTTCTGGAGTTGAGAGAGATGTTGTAGATGTTGAAGCTGCTTGAAAATCATTTTATGTAAAAACATGTGATTTTGCTATAAATTTTTAAAACTTTTTACAGATTAAAAAATATTGACAAAATTGGACTAAAAATCGATTTAAAATTTATGTAATTATGTTTATTATAACATAATAATTACAACTAGCTAAATTTTAAAATTATAAAATTATGATTGCTTTAATTTTTTATTAATTTAACATATAAAAAGCATACCGTTATTGTTTTACAGTACTTAGTTAATATTAGATGTACATTTTTAATTTTACGTTTTAAATTGTAAAACATCAGCCAATTAAAATTTAATGGCGGATTTACACAGCCGTAAAATAAGTTGGTTTGGAGTGCGCATTTTTGTACTACTTCGATTTTGGTCACACATTTCTGAAACTGACTGTATAATATAATATAATATTAATTCATTCAATACGTATAACAATGTATATACGTATATAAATATATTATATTGTCAAATTTTTAATCTTGACCATCACTACTCAATTGAAAGTGCAATAGTGTACAGTTGGGAAATAGCAAAAATGTCCCTGTACAAAGTTAATGTCATTGTTTTTAATAATTTTAGAATTTATTCTATTTTTTATTTTTATTTTGTAATATATAGCTAATAAAAATTCAAAAACCTTTCTGATTTAAAAATTTGCATTTATTATCTCAGAATTGTTCTTGTAAATGTAAATATGCTTTACTGAATGTGTTAGGAGACTATGTTCGCAAATAAAAATATAATATTGTATTAATATATTAGACGTAGACATAGATTGTGGTATTATTACTGTGAGAGTTGCAGTTATTCATATGTAGATTGACCAAAACTCTTTTTTAGAAAGGAGAATTTTCTTTTCAGGTGGTATCCCTCTATTTTTCAAAAAACTCCTTTATTTCTTTTTTCTCCTTTTTTAAGAATATTATTTAATAAATTAAAAATAATTGATTTTTTGATTTAATAACTGTATATTATTATTATTATTATTATTAAAGTATTTTATTATCATTTTATACAGTTTTTTATAGATTATTCTCATTTTTTAAATAAAATCTTTAATCAAATGACTATAAAATGCCTAAATAAAAACGCATTAATGTTATTGTTTTTCAAATAAGTAAAGAGATTAAAAATTTTCTCGTTATTAATAAAAGTACACAAATTTCGTTATTATTAATAAAAGATTGACCTCTTGTTGTAAATAAAGAAACTCAATTATTATCTTTTCTCGTTATTATAATAAAGATATTGAATTTTTCTCTCTTTAAAGAAATTCAAAATTTTTCGATGTTATAACAGTTCAAACCTAAAATTTTTTCCTCGCTATAATAAAAAAAGAAGTAACCGCGGGGGGGGGGGACATGGTTAAACTATATATATATATACATTTTTCAAAAATGTATTTATAATAAAAATCTATTTAAATCTGTAAAGTCTTCGAAAACATACAATTTTCTTATAAATAATTTGATATTTATTATAATAGTATAAAATGTTTGAATAGAAGTTAGAAATATTAATACAAATTTAGTAGAGTTTGGCCCTTTTCCGACTGTATTATATAGAAGTAGAGATTATTATCCGTTTTGTAGAGAATATATATCTATATATTGGAGGCGTTTGAACCGATATATAGGAAGTGATGACAACTGAACGGAACTATTAATTGAGATTTGAACTCAATTTAATTCAATTCAATCAATTGCGCAAGCTAATCAATATTATTTATATGTTATGTTTTACAACAATTATAAACTAAATAACGCTCACTATTAATCCCCTCCCCCTCCACCTCAATAGACCAATCTTCTCACATCTCTACTATTACGTAATGTTATATTATAGAGAAAGTGAGAAAATTATTATCACATGACGTCTCGTCTCGTCTTTAATACAAATTATTAGACTATTTGTGAATAATATTTAAAATTATTTTATTGATTGAAAAAATAGCTAAAAATTATATATAATTCGTAGCAATGATTGGAAATCGGAAGCGGAAGTACAGAGAAGTAAAAGTAATAATAATAGTAGTAATAGTGGTATTAGTATTAGTATTAGTGGTAGAAGTGGTGACTAATTGTCGTAATATTTGTTTCGACAGGTCTTACAGAAGAGATGACCATTTAGTGGATAACACGTGCCATCAGTTAATTGAATGGAACAATCTTCACACATATAGCAATCGATATGAAAGTCTTTATCCATAGATACGACACGAATAGTCTCTTCAGTGCCCTCTAGCGGAACAATAGGTGTGTGACAAATAGCACACTTCGGAGCAAACAATTTGTGGTAATCCTGAACACAAAATATACGGTTCTGTACGTCAACTGTGAAAGGAACGCCATCTAGACATTCGTTGCACTGTTGGCATCGGAAACAGCCTGGGTGATATGACTTTCCCATTGCCTGTAGAATCATCTCCATTATAAGGTGACCACAGATGGCGCAACGATCGGCAGTTTGTTGAAACCCACAGTAGAGGTAATCTATACATAAGTGGGAATAAAACTAATATTAATATCTTTTTGCGTACTATTAGATTAGGCGCGTGCTATCACGTGCACCTTCTTCGCAGTAGACTTTTCCCAATACATTGTAGAACGCCTTTCCTCTAAGTGGTCGACCGCATGAACAACACGTAAAACCTAATAATACGAATCGGAGATTAGGATTAGGATTAAGATTGGGATTAGGATTAAGAGAATAATACTGACAATTAGTGTGATAGAGATTTCCCATTGCCTGACACGCGTCGATTACTCCTATATATCGAGACATTAAATAAGAAAAGAAATTAAAATAAAATAAAATAATAATTGGATTCTCGCGATCACTAATGGCATCGAAATAATCAGATTAAGACATATATTATAGCCATATCAGTCATATCGACCATATTGAACATATTGGTGATACTTACCATTAACGCGTTCACAGCATTGACAGCAAATACCGAAGTATTCGCCCTTCGGTTCGCTTTCCATTTCGCGTTCAATCGCTTTAGTCAACGCTTCCACCTATACGTACATTAAGTTATATATATATACTGTATATATATAGGTATTAATATATATACTAATATTTATATATATTAATACCGTAATAACTGACATATATTTGGCGGCAATTATAAGTTAACATAAATTGATTTAAGTCTAAAATGTAATGCAATTGTGATATATATTATATATATTATATATATGTTTATATTTATATTTATGTCTATTGTATTATAATTGTATCCTGGTGATCACTTAAATATAATTGCATTCAAATATATATATATTATTGTCTCGAGAAGATAGACTCAATTCATACCTTTTTCTCGGCTTCAGTCATACCTTTTAAATAAAGAAAATAATTAATATATATATAAATTATAATAAAGTGTTTTGATTGGTTACCACGCGGTCGAGGGGGCGTCACCTCATATGAGAGCAGAGTTTGCGATCGAAATGTATTCGAGTCTTGAGTTTTCGACTTAAATGTCGTCACGTGTTGCGCCGATACTGATTTGGGCGCCTCTGGTGGCAGACATTCAAATCAATTATCGCATATATTATTCACTATTTATTTCAATTCAAATACAATTCAATAGAAATACCGAATGTTTTGCCGGAAGTGGTTGTTGTAGTGATTGTCGCCGAAGAAGGCAAAGGAAACGCCGCTCTTGTAGTCGCCGATTGAGTTGTGGGCGGAGGAGGGGGTGGGCGTACGGGACGGCGTACTTGTTGTAGTTGAACGGATTGGGAGTTGGGCTCAAAGAGAGACAAGTCTTTAATCATGTCTTTGAGTTCATCCATAATCACAACTGAATTATAACCTAAAGTGTCATTCAATACAATGTTTACCAAATATTACAGTATTAGACAACAAGTTTGCTTACATTGCCCACAGATGGCTCTCTTCCTCTCTCGACAAATTATTTTAACATAATAGAGTATTACTGTATTACTATTACCGTATTTCCGCGCATAAACTTGCATGCTCTTATAAGTGAGTTTGACCATAATTACCAAAAAACCCCTATGGTGTTATCGGCATGCCCATATAGAGTGAGATATACAAAATTTTATTTTTTAAAATTATTTTATTATAAATGTTTTAAAATAGCAAAATTTTAGATATAAGTATTAAATCGACAAAATAATTATTATCAATAATATTATCATAAATCAAATAACAATATTTCAACTGTTTTTGAGTTAAACTAAAATTTAAATAAAAATTCTTTATGTTATTGTAATATGTTTAAATATTATACTTTGGGCTATTTATTATTTTAATAAAAATAAACATTACATAGTTGAACATATGCAGTAATTAAAATATATAAAAATTTTAATGTTTTACACCCGGGGTATAAGAGCATATGGTCTGCTTTACTCTATATGGGCACTGCAAGTGTATGCGCGGGAATACGGTATACTGCATAGGTATATATATTTGATTATTTCTACTATTTTATTTTCACCTTAATATACAATTTGCAAATTAGTTATCAAATAATTAAAAGTAAATAATTTTGACTTTTTCTCAATTATTGCCTAAAATATATTGTAATAAATAAAATAAGTAATAACTAAATGTAAAACTTTAACCAAATTTTAAAAAGCTGCAAGGTATTATTATTATTATGGTTTAGGTAATGAGTGGACCTGGAACAATACTAGTACTAAATTCTAAATACTATTTAAACTTGATTTAACACCAATTTATTAAAATATTTAGTTTTTTATTTGTTATTTGTTTTTAGAAAATAAATTTCGGCTAAAATATAGAATTTTATTATTATTTGAGATAATAATAAGTTTTGTCTTATTATAAGTTAAATAATATTAATATCACTAACAGTAATACGAATTGTAAACAAAACATTTACGCATCTCTGCGAGAGCGAGAGGCGAGTGGGAGCGCATGCGCACATGAGTGTTAGAACTGTTTGCAGCCATTGTCTACATTGTTGGCCATATTGTGTTGACTGTTGAGAGAGAGTTGTGTTTGGATTGCAATCGCATTGTTGTCACCGACTGCTCATTCGATTGTTACGTCATTTGGAGACCAAACGTGTAAATAGTGTTGAAAAGTGTGATTAAATAATATTAAATCAATTAAAAGGCAATTCGTGTTAACACGTGTTTTGCAAAACAAAAACAATTAAAACAATAAAAACATTCAATAATTGAGTCATTCATTGATCGATGCATTCGATGAACGGCGAAAAGAGTTCAATGAAAGAACAACAAGAACAGCAACAACAGCAACAACAACAACAACATGAGTTCGACTCGTGGCGTACACCCGCCCCCGCCCACTATCAGCACTCATCGAATGCACCCCCAATGGGCGCATCGGCGCAGAACAGCAATTCTGATCCGTACGCAATGTCTTATTATCCGACGACTCCTATCTTTCCTTACGCTACAGATTCGGGAATACCTTCTTCTCAGCCGTGGAGTAATGGCGCGGAAACTATGACTTTCCTTTCCGGCTATACTCCAGAACATAATGTATCCGCTCAGCACTCGGGTCAGTCACCGCAACTCACATGTGCTCAACACGTGATATCTCTTATATGTCTTATAAGTCTTATTTATATTTTAGCTCATTCTGGCGGACATTACACAATGGAAGCTATGTTTGGATCACAAAATACGTATGGATTCGGAAATGCTATTACATCGCCATTCAATCACTTCTTTCCCTCCAATTCTGACCCTTTTTGGCCAAATAATACTAAACCAAATCGTAGTGTCGGTCCACCCGGACCCGCATATCGTATGCACGAGACACCCGACTCTTATAATTACCACCACGACAGCTATGCCACTACCGGTGCCATTACAGACGCACAGGCACTCAAACACATGGAGTCCGGGATTGCCGGTCAGTCCAACACATTTACTATTATTATTATATTTATTATTATTTGTTTTGTTTACATTTCTGTTTTGAATAATAATTGAACAAGCTCATTTATTTTTAAAAATTTTTATTTATGTTTTTTTTATTTGTCAATAGGTTTAACATTAGATCATATTAAGGCTTCGGAACAATTTGCGGGAAAATCAATGTCCGGTAAATATTTGGGTCAATGTCTCGATATTTCGGGAAATAGTCTGTTATTTGAATAATATTTTCAATTTTAGGCCCATTTTCTGGTTCTGAACCAAAAAAGTTTGAAATGAGTGGAGGAAGTGGTGCAGTGGGTCAGATACCTAAGAAGATGACCTGGGCGTCCATTGCGTCACAACCCGCCAAACCACAGCCCAAGTCATTGAAGTCGAAGATGTCTTCGTCGGTTCTGACCGGATCTACGTCTAAGCACTTACCGCCGACTAGTATGGAAGCGATCGGCACTTGGGAGTCGAAGAACGGCACCAGTTCTGTGAAGACACCGCCGACAGTCCAGACAATGAGTGCGCAGACGCCGAGTCAGTCGCGAAGTGCCTCCAATAGCGTCGCTTTGCCACAAATGGTCGCCAATCAGTCTAATTCATGGACAGCGCCGCGTAGTGGACAACAGCAGCAACAGATGGCGGCACAGACTCAGGGGGGCAATAGAGGGGCGCAACAGTTTGGGGTTGGGAGTGGGGGCGGAGTTGGTGGTGGAGGAGGAGCAGGAGTAGTAGTAGCGGGTGTAGAGAGTGCACCAGTACCACTTCCGGCTCATCCGGTTTTGGATAAACTTCGCGTCGAAAACAATTATAATCCAAAAGAATTTGATTTAAATCCAAGAAATGCGAGATTTTTTATAATTAAGTCTTACAGTGAAGACGACATTCACCGCTCGATGTAATTAACATAATTTATATAATTAACATAATTTATATAATTAACATAATTTATATAATTAACATAATTTATGTGATTTATGTGATTCTTGTCTCTGATTGGATAATAATTTGATTATTACAGAAAATACTCGATTTGGTGTTCGACAGAACACGGAAACAAACGATTGGATAATGCGTTTAAACAACAAGAGACTAAAGGACCGATTTATCTGCTCTTTTCGGTCAATGGATCCGGTATTTAGAAAATCAAATAATAAATAATTATTTTTATATTTAATCAAAACTAATATTAATATTGATATCAAATATATTATATGTTTTGCACTTTTGGTCATTTATAGGTCATTTTTGTGGAATGGCACAAATGACGTCATACGTAGATTATTCATCGTCATCGAGTGTGTGGGCTCAGGACAAATGGAAGGGTCAGTTCAAAGTGAAGTGGATTTATGTGAAGGATGTGCCGAACGCACAATTACGTCATATCCGCCTCGAGAACAATGAGAACAAACCGGTGACCAATTCACGTGACACACAGGAAGTGCCATTTGAGAAAGGCAAACAAGTGATCAAGATAATGCACCACTTCCGTCACACCACTTCCATCTTTGATGACTTCCTTCACTACGAGAAGCGACAGGAAGAGGAGGGCTCCAGACGTCCCGACGCCCCGCCCCTAGGCAGTGGTAGTGGCAGTGCAGCCCCGCCCACACCTCCCATCCAAACACATCCAAACAGTGGCAACAGTGTTCAGTCAGTTGTGGCAATGCAGCACCAGAACAATGGGGGAGGCGGGCAGAGGGAGGGGCCGGGCAGTGGGAGTGGCCATCGAGGGGTGGAGCCAAAGAGAGGACAGCAGTGGAAGTGAGAGTGGGAGGAATGACGTGGGCGTGACGTAACGTGACGTCAATTACTACTAATTGTATAATTTGGGGAATATTTGGAATACTTTTCTCTCTCTTTCACTCTCTCTCGCGCTCTCTCTCTCTCTCTCTCTCTCTCTCTCTTTATATCTCTTTATATATATAAATATGAATTGAGTACTAATTTTAGTGACAATTAATGTGTATTTAGTCTAAACTCTATTTCTATTCTATTCTACTATTGATTGAAACGTTTGATTGTTTTTATCGAACTATCGATAATCGATCGGCGAATCGATGTTCAGTTCTCTCTCTCTCTCTCTTTCAATATCTACTATATCTCTCATTAGTGTTTGTGTTCTTCATTGCGATTCAATGTCAACCAACTAATCAACAAATCAGTGAACAGTCTGTGAACTCAAGAACTGTGAAACAAATTGACGACGAATTGAGTGACAGAAACGACAATTACATTACCGTTGAGTTAAGAAACAAATTAAAGAAGACTTTAAGTGAATTATTTATAAAAACTGAAACAAATTTTTTAACAAATAATCCGAAAACAAAACAAAACGATTTGAAAACTTTTTCTCATTTTTTATTTCGTTTCTCTATTGAACGCAATAATACCTAAAATCATGTGATTTTCAAAATAAATAATAAATTCAATTCATTCACAAAAACTAATTTCAAATTCAGCTCTTCTTTAGCGCACAAATATGCAAAAAGTTATCCGCGTATGACATGTGCGCACTTAACCAGTCGAGTGGCGTCTCGAGCGCCGGTTCGATGCCATGTGTCAGCCATCGGTATTCTGAGGCCAACTCTGCGCCCATAACGGCCTGACAGAGGTCGGAGAGAGTTGTCCTTTGATTTCCTACTTTCGCTCGAATCAGTTTCTGGGTTTGAGTCGCGTCTAAACATACATACAGTATATATACGAGATATACGACAGTTCAATGACCTCACGTGACCTTGACTTGTGACTGACCTTGACGATAGACGCGGAACGGAATGAATCGAAATGAGTCTTCGTTTGCATTGTTTTCCATTAGTTTTCGGTTAACGGCCCAGAATTGGTCGAATTTATCGTTCTGTAGACCTAACCAAAGCTGGTTGTGATCCTTCTTCTGCAGATTAGACATAACTTGTGATCTGTGTTTCAAAGCATCCGCTTCTTTCAGTGCAGACATAAAATGCGATTCTATTGCCGATCGACCGCTACATCGGAATAATTGATCTTCGGGGAAATCCTATTATTATTATTAGATTAGAAAATAGATAAGAGATAAGAATATGATATATAATATATAATACGATAAGTGATTATACGTTAAAATGTACGGTAAGTGTCCAAGGTAGTTGTGAGTCTGCGCCAAACATATCCCATAATAGACCAATCGGATAGTGCCTATATATTGTGTAAATAGTAATAGAGTTAGAGTTAGGGGGAGTGAGAGGGGGAGGGGAGGGGAGCGCGCGATACCACTTGAGAGGAATGCCGTCGAAGTCAATCCACATGTCTTGTGTGGACTTAGTGGGCGTGGTTTGTGTGACGAAACGAGTCATGTGTTTAATTACTTTATCCATTACGAGTGGAAAGTATGACAATCGCGAGACCATTAACTAAAACACAATATGAATGATATGACGTCATTCAGACATTCAATTCAATTCATTTGAATACATAGTATGGATCCGGTTCTTGTAATGACGTCACTTCGGTCGGCGACAGACGGAATGCAATCGGTAGATATGAGTGCCATATCTGGCGTAAGATCTCTCCGTCTTCTGCCATCAATGTCACTATTTTTAATCAGAAATTACAGTCAAATCTCTTTTTCATTTCGTTTCGTTTGTTTTGTTTTGATTTTGAAATTCTGACGTCATTTGTGGCAAAACTTTCTTTATCTGAAATATCTTTTGTTGATATTATGAGTTAGAGTTTGTATGAGTTTTGTTACAAAACATTCTAAAGGAATGTACGAAAATGTAATGACAAATGCGTAGTTGCTATGACGACATTTAAAGCGGTTTTGACTTTTGTTTTGACGCCATTTTGATTTCGTGATTTCAATAATTTGTTTTTGAAATGGATTTTGTTTTTCTATTGAATTCCGAAATGAATTTGAATTAAAATTGTTTTAAAATCTCGAGAATTCTTAGAATGTCTTTGATTTGCGAAACAATTGTCTCCGAAGACGAGTTATCACAAACACGTGATTCGGATACAGAAGTGCTTCCAAACCAAGAATTGGATGAAGAGTTGGATTACGAAGAAGAAGACGAACAACAGTTGTCTTCAATTCAATTGTCTTTAGATAAGACTAAAAGAGATGAAAACGATTCCGAAAGAGACGAAGGTTTGGATAAATAGATAAATAAATTATAAAAATAATAAAAATATTAATAATTATTATATTAATTATGATTTAAATGTCTTTTTATGTCATACTTTAGGTGAACTCGAAGACGACGATGACTTAGAAGAAGGAGAGGTTAAGGAAGAAGACGATGAAGAAGATAATGATCCAAAGAGTGGTCGGAAACGTGTTATGGCACCCGAAGTACAGATTGGCGGTGGAGGCGATGGACAGAATACGGGACGACAACAGAATTCGGGTCAAACACAGAGTATTTGCCGATTCTATGGCAGAGGACAATGTGAGTCACGTGTTATTCATTGTCACGTGTTTTTAATTATTTATTTATTAATGACGTCATTATGTAATTAATTAATTTTATTTTATACAATCTATAGGCACGTGGGGTAACAATTGCCGATTTCTTCATCCGTCGGGCGGTTTGTCTTTAATAATAATAATAATTAAAACCCAAAACAAAAAACACGTTTTTATTATTTATTTATTTAATTTAAAGGTCTAATTAAACGAATGCCACAATTGCCGCCTCCTATGGCAGCAATGCCTCCAATGCCACCCCATTTGGCTCCACATCCGCCGCCGAATCGTAATAATCGGCCAAATCGTGACTTTTATGATAATCATCCGATTCATGGTAACTCTGGAGGACAACAACAACAACAACAGCAACAACAGTCACAACAAACACAACAACAACAACAACAGGGGTCACAGAGTGGGGGAAGTGAGAGCGCGTGGGAAAGGGGTCTAAAACAGGCGAAAGAAATGATTGTACGCGCGTCGAGACGTAAAGAAGAAGAAATAGATTTCGAAGACAAGAGATTTAATTTAGGAGTTGAAGAAGATATGACTCATTTGGATGAAAGACATGACTCGAGAGCTGACTCTCATTCGAGTCCTGATATCTCTAATAGATATCTATCGGATAATAGAGAGGAATACGAGAGAAGAAGACGTCTGGCGTTCGAGTCTGCGCCATGGAACAATGATGAACCAGTTGGCGCTAAACTACGTCAGGCCGAGTCATATCGCGATCCCTGGCGTAGGTCTAAGTCACCAATTGGTCCGCAATTAGCGCAACAGAAGTTCCGGAGACCACCAATGGCTGCTTCCGGTTCGCGTTCTGGATCTAAAAGATCGCATTCTATGTCTTCGATATCGGCTTCCGGTTCCGATTCGACTGACTTTTCTGGTTCTGAAGGATCGGAAGATTCGTTCTCTGATTCGTCGAATTCTGGCGCAGACTCTCATCGACGCAGACCTGAAAGAGGTATTAGAGGAGAGAGAGGAGAGAGATATAACAGGAAAACCACTAATGAGAAGAAGAGAGATGCGATTGGAGGAGAGCAACAGCACGTGATCGCTAACTCGACTGCGATTGGCAGTGAAGCGCGCGTTCCATCCAAAGCACAGAAACGTATGTTTGATTGTGATTGGTTGAGATTCTAATTAACTAATTTTATGATTTATTTATTTATTTGTTTATTAGCCAATCCGAACAGTTGGAGCAAAGGAGGCGGAATAGAGGGCGGAGTTCCGGCACGTGATGACAATCGAGAGTACGACTCGTGGTCTGAATCGCTTTCAGAGTCCGAATCGATTAGTAGTTATTATTCCGGAAGTGAATCGATTTCCGGTAAATCTAATGAAGACTCAAATCAAGACAAAAGAATAAAATCAAATCAAACAAACATTTCAAACAATAATAATAATAAGAAGAAGAGTAGCGCGAGATCTGTGTCCGACCAAAGCAGTGGTCAACCGCCGCACAAGAAGTCTCGACCGAATCTAAACGCTCCGCTTTCACCACTTATGGCCACCAATAAGAAGCCTTCAATGGAATCAATGGAAGGGCCGAAGAAGTCACCGATTAAGATGACATTCATGAAGAAGGTTTGAATATATTATTATTATTATTATTAATATTATTATACAATCCCTCAAAATAGTTATTATTATTATATAATCCCTAAACAGCAGCCGAACCTCAAGTTAAAGGATAGTTCGGTTGCGGTTAAGTTGAACGGCGGTCGCGGAAGTGGAGGCGGAGTCGGAGAAGACAATAATGATACCGAAGAACTGTTGGCCGAAGACGACGACGAAGAAGAAGAAGAGGAAGAAGAAGAAGAATGCGAGGAATTCGAGATGAGTCCGAAAGCGCTGTCGAGTGCCGCCTCACCCGTCTCTCAATCGCCGTCGACACCCCCTCCGCCGCCTCCGCCCCCGCAATCATCCAGTTCTCCTTCGGCTGGATCTTCGAAATACGAAAAGTCTTTAATGCGAAGAAAGGAACTGTTGGAACAGCTTAAGGCCGTCGAAGATGCGATTGCGCGCAAGAGATCGAAAATAAACTGATTTTTCATAACTTTTTTGCACTTTTTTTCTCTTTTCTCTTAATTATTATTATTATTATTATTTAAAGCATTTTTTGTAACAGTTTTCTGGTTTTTGAAGGAAAAGTGAATTGAATTTTAGGAAAAAAAAATCAATTAATTAATTAAATGTCAAATAAAACAAACATTTCTTTCATTTTTAGAACAATTTATGTAATAATTGATTAAATCATTAAAACATTGTATTAATTGTCTTCAATTACGTCTTCTAATTATTTTTTAATAATAATAATTATTATTAGTATTATTATTATTGACGTATTTTATATATAAAATATTGTATTAATCGAAAAATTTGGACTTTTTTATATTGTATACTATTACATATAATATGTTTTGTTAATATAAAAAAGGACTAAAAGTAAAATAAATGGATATATTATTTCAGTTTTATTTCCTTTTCCTTTGTTTTCGTTAAACGCATTGAAATTCATTTGAGGTTTCGGTAAATTATTTATTGAATTAAAACTGAATTAAAACTAAATTTTAATTAAATTTTAATTTTAATAAAAAGATAATAAAAATTGTTTAGAAATGCCGGCAAAACGAAATGGATTGATACCAAACGGACATTTCCGTAAGGATTGGCAGAGATTTATAAAGACGTGGTTTTCACAGCCGATGCGTAAAAAGAGAAGACATAATACACGCGTTGAGAAGGCATTGAGAACCGCTCCAAGACCTACACATCGTCTTCGACCGGTTGTCAACTGTCCGTCAGTTAAATACAATAATAAGATTCGTTTGGGAAGAGGTTTTAGTCTCGAAGAGTTAAAGGCCGCTGCAATTCCAAGACGAGAAGCGCCCAGTAATTATGTCACGTGTTTGTCACGTGGTTTCCAGACTTTTAATTATTTTTGTGTTTTGTTTTGTTTAGCGATTGGTATTAGTGTTGATCATCGAAGAACTAATAAATCGGTGGAATCGCTTCAGAGGAATGTCCAGCGACTCAAAGAATATAAATCGAGGTATGAATTGATTCATAAATATTAGATAATAACCAAAAATAATAATCATTTTTCTCTTTAAATAAAAGATTAATTTTGTTTCCATTGGTGGCGAAGAAGATCCGAAAAGGTGATGCAAGCGCTGAAGAACAGAAATTGGCGCAACAATTGATTGGAACTATTCTTCCGATAAGACGCGGAAAATCTTATCTGAAGAGTGAGAGCGCGCGCGTACCGACGGAAGAAGAGAAGAAGTTTCAAGCGTTTCATAGTCTCCGAAAGGCGAGGATTAATAAGCGTTTGGTTGGCGTTAGAGCTAAGAAAGCAAAAGAGGCCTCAGAGAGTCTGGATGCGCCCAAAAAGAAGGAATGAATTAATTAATTATTCTTTTCGTTAATTAATTGAAATAAAAATGAAATAAAAACTGAATTAAAAATAATTTAATTGTTTTTTGAATAAATAAATAAATAAAATCACTTTTGAACTAATTTCACATTTTTGGCACTTTCTCGCGCTTTTCCGCCATTTTTTTGGCTAAAATTCAAAACTATTTTTGAGAAATATTTTTAATGTTTTTTTGTTTTTATAATTTGAATAAATGTTTGATTTGTCGCGCGTCAACTCTAATCAATCGATTGTTGCGCCAAACCCTCCGCCGAGACTAAGACGGAGATCACAAAGTCAGGACAGGAGTGGAGGAGGTGTGGGTAGTAGTGGGGGTGGGGGTGGGGTAGGGGGTGGACAGCAACCAATGGATGCATTTTGTTCGTTTCCGAATAGACTGAAAAGAAATTTTTCTTTCAATAAAACAAACGGTAATTAAGACTAAAATAATATAAATAATAATATATTTAATGTATTTATGTATTAATTGACCGAAAGATCATTTATTTATTATTTAATTAAAAGAAATATTTATTGAGAATCAAAACCCAATTCTCTATAAATCGAGGAATCGTTCGAATCTTGAGATAAACCGAACTCTAAGTCATCAGCCATTAGGACATCCATTTGATCCACTCTTCGGACCACAAATTCATCCACTTATGCGTCAAATGTGGACAACAATGGGAGACAATAATACACAAACAGAAAGAGTATTAATACAAGACATCAGATCTCTCTCTCCTTTACCACAAATAATACCAAATCCTATCTCTTCTTCTCAACGATTATCTCCCGATTATCGGCCAAAAGAAGAGCTAATAATAAGAAGAAGAAGTGAAGAGATGAAGTGCGCAGACGCAAAGAGTCAAAGTGGAGGTCACGTGAGTTCGAGTTTTAACGATCACTTCAATCAGTATTCGAGTTCTCGAACTGTCAATCGATTGAGCGATGCTTTCAATGACGTCACGGATGATGACGTCACACGAGGTTTGACTAAATAATAATTATTAGCCAATCAAATGAGTTTAAATATATTTTTAAAATTATAACTAAATTAGTCTTAAATAACAATAAATCGACAAATGATCTGAAAAGTTATGGCAAAGAAGAACTCGAAGCCGAAGAAGTGGTTATGTCGACAAAGAAACCGATTCGTAGAACATCTTTAGGCGGCAGAAAGGCGTCACTTCCGGCCGATTACTCCGACCACAAACCGGGCAAAGAGTGGTCACGCGAACAGGTGTCCAGTTTGTCGCACGTGGCCAGAGTTGGTCTGATGCCGAACAGTGGTTCCGCGCGCGTCAAACACTCATTACGGGTATGAGTTGTCATGGTTACTATAGATAATAGTTGTGTGTATATTGGTTACTATGGTTACTATATATTGGTTTTTATTGTATATTTAGGGTTATATTGGTTTAGGTTTTGGCTCTTCTTCTTCGGCTACTCTCGTAATCGCTTTTCTTGTTTTAATTAATTTTATGTTTTTATTCTTTTTCTATCGATTGGTGGCTCTCGTGCCCAACCGATAGACACACACACAGAGAGAGAGAGAGAGAGAGACACGTGATTTGAGATATAATAGCGGAAACGGAAATGTATAGTAAAATAGTTAAGGAATGTATGGAATGTATAAGAGATGAAAATGAATCGAAAGAATTGTTTATTAATTGAATTGAGTTTACAATTAATTATTTGTTTTGTTTTTTGTTTCAAATGTGCAATAATTGCAATAATAAACCGATTTCTCAGATATTTTTGGTTTTTATTATTATTTTCTGCATTTTGTTTGCGCGCGCTTTGAATGTTTGAATTCGATATATATTTGAATAATAATAAAACGAAACAATTTATAAAATCATAAATAAATAAATAAATAAACAAATGACAGAATGTGTGTTGCGATTGCGCAGAAGTGACACGCCCACCATAGCTATTATAACTATTATCGTAATAGTAATAATTTAGCCAATCGGAGATCACTTCCGGTTGCGATGACTGACAGTTGAGTTGAGTTGAGTTGAGATTGACTTTCGATCGACAGTCGACTGATGGACACCAAATGTAGAGACACAACGAGAGAGAGAGAGAGCAGTAGTAGTAGTAGTAGTAGTAGTAGTAGAGAGAGAGAGAGAGTAGCAATGTAATTAGCAAGTACATTTGATTATTAGAGAGATAGAGATAGAGAAGTAGTCACGTGATATTTAGTTAGTTTTTTGGTTCACTTCTACTATATTTATAGATTTGGCGACACTTTTGCCGAAAAATGACTGAAAATTGAATTGAATTGAAATCACTATTGAATACACACTTAGAGAACAATAATAATAATAATAATAATTGTCCGAAGAATGTCCATCTGTCAGTTCGGCCAATGTCCGGTCGGTCAACTAGCGGTGGCGCCACTAGTGGTGGTGCAGATACTGCATACGAGTCCCGAAGTAGACAATTGGTTTGTGTGAAGAAATGGTCCCGAAGTTGACGAAACAAACAAACACTCAACTGTCTGCTGCAGTCTATGGCCACTGACCACTGCCACTGACCGACACTCTATGATAGACACTCTTCTACGCAAATATACAATAGTTGTTCTTCACAAATGTTACGAATTATAATAAAGCACCAAGAGCAATACCATCTTGACCAATCAATACCATCTTGACCAATCAATTATCTTAATATATATATATATTCTCTCTTCACTCTATTCAGATATATATCTACATATATATATATATTTGTATATATATATATATATATGTATATATTTGTAGCTTGACCATTTATTTGTTGTATTGGTCAATTGGTCAAGCTGGTAGTCTTGGCAACTTGGGAATTGTAGAAATTGACTAGGTTGCTGATTCAGAAGATCAGTAGAGGCCACACCCGCGCAGATTATTCGCTATTATGACGTCAGTGACCGCATCAAAAACGAATTGAATGTTTGTAGTGTCGGTCGCGCACGTCATGTGACAATAAATCTCTTTTGTTGTCGACTTGTTCTTCGCCTCGAATTGAGCCTGGATATACGCCGCCGCCTCCCCGTACTCTTGCGCACCTGTAGTATAGATGGGGGAGGGAGGGGGAGGGGTTAGCTTAGAGATAGTGTTTATATATTGTATATCTAATTAAGATGTTATAACTTATAACTAGATTTAAATCTTAATTATGATTAGAGTATATATATATATATATTTTGATTAATTAGTAAATTATGTCTTATTTTCTATAATGTATTAATAATATTGTAACAATTATAATATTGTAATATAACTAACCCGTGTACTCTGGGAAGCAAATAGTGAGAGGAGACTTTTTGATCTTCTCTTCAAACAAATCCTTTTTGTTGAGGAATAATATGATAGAAGTGTCGGTAAACCACTTGTTGTTACAAATAGAGTCAAACAGTTTCAGCGATTCCTGCATTCGGTTCTGTAACCATAACAACCAAACAGTAATACAGTAACAACCAATCAAATAAGCAATATGAGTATCTAGCTAATTTATATTTAAAGAAGACATACAGTGGTCTCGTCCTCGTGCAACACCTGGTCATACTCAGACATAGCGACACAAAAGATGATTGCAGTCACGTCTTCGAAGCAGTGGATCCACTTCTTACGCTCTGACCGCTGACCGCCGACATCGAAGAGTTTAAAGTTGAGATTCTTGAAGGAGAAGTGCACCTCAACTATTCCCGTTGTCTTAACACGCGTTCGAAGAATGTCCTGTTCTGTTGGCATATATTCCTTTTTACCCAAACGGTCCAAATCATCCAAAAAACTGACCAAACATTACATTTAGATTAGATTAGAGATTACATAAGATAAGAGATAATAAGATAAGTGATTACTATTTGGCCGAATCGTTGAGCTGATACTCATTGGATCTTCCGAAGCACTCCTGAACTCCCGAGTCTGACCACAATCGCTTCATAGCGGACAAGAGGTCATCGGAAAATGGTTCGGTGTCTTCCATACGCGACACGACATCGAATACCATTTTGGCGTCACTTTCGCGTTCATTGTTTCCAAAAGGTATTCCAAGATTAGGCATCGCTCGAAGAATGGCTACCATTGACTGAATGGTATTGGAATAGACAACTGGTTTGTATTGTTTAAAGTCTTCAGTTGTAAATCCAGAATCGTGGATTATTCTACCATTAGATCAATTATAAGATAAGATAATAATTATTAGAAAATATATTATAAATATTTAATATATCACTCAATACTCACTTCATTTGTTTAACTATTGTTGACTTTCCACTTTCTCCCGCGCCTTTAGTAATAGTTATAATAATAATAGTTATAATAGTTATAATAGTAATAGTTATAGTAATAGTTATAATATAATGACAAACCGAGTAAAAGAAGTTTAATATCTTTTGCCGCTTGAATACCATCTTCTTTAAGATTCTTCTCAATCTGCTTAGACCTGGCCAGAGCGGCCCTCTCCTCCGCAGACATGGCGCATCCCATCGCACCGCAGATATGGGTTAGCGTAGCAATTGTCGCAAATAAAACAATTAATGCTATTAATGCACCCAAAATCACAATCAATTAATTAATTGGATTAACAATCAGTCAATGAGTCTGGAAGTGGAAGTGGAAGTGAATATCGAGTGTTTGCAATATATATAGATATACTGTATATATATTGCACTGTATATATCGTATATATTTATGATATATTAATATATTATATAATTATTATATATATATATATATTGTATAAATCGATGCAATATTCGTAGCTTTCGGTGATTTTTTAATTTTAATAATAAATTAAATTAATTATCGAATAAATAAATAAATAAATGAATGAATGAATGAATAAGAGAGAGAGCGAGCGAGTGATGGGCGTCGGTCTCCAATGCACGAGCGGAGAGTAAGAGAGAGAGAGAGAGAGAGAATTGTTTTACACTTTCAAAAGTGATGAGTCGAGAATGAGGTCATTGACCCGAAATGATGCTCACGAGAGATGAATTGATATTAAAAGAATAATTTCAATAAAATATATTAATTCGAATTGAGATAAATTGGAATTGCATTGTCGTCTCGAGACACTCAGAGCAGAATTCAATATAGAATGCAAAATGGATGCAAAGACTGCAAAAATGGCGGAATTAAAGCGTCTGACGGATGCGCCGCGCGCTTCCACTCATACACACACTCTCTCTATACACTCTCTATACTATATATATATCAGAATTAGTATTAATATTAGTATAGAGTGTAGAGAGAGAGAGAGAGTCGATGTGTGCAAACGCACGCGCATCCACTCACCAACACGTATTCACGCATTCATTCATTTATTTATTTATTATTCGTATTATAACTCAAATAATGATAAATATATAGAAAGTATCTTGATAATTCTCTAATAATAATAGATATGTAGATATGTGTTGATCATGGCAGATTTTCAATAATTATTAATATTTTCACAATCTATGAAAACGGAAAGAATATTAGAGAAACTCTAATCTATTGAAAATTTTTGTTTGACTTTTACGCCCAAAAGCATACTTTTCTGCAATGACTGTCAGTTAAACAAAAGTTTTATCAAATAATAAATATTTACAAATTATTTATTAAACAATGTCTCAAAGCTCGAGAGTAACAAAAGTTACATTTGCAAATTATTTTCTCAAAACTTTTAATTAATCAAAAAATTATTTTAAATAAAAATATTATTTATTCTTTTCTAAATTAATGCAAAATATAATTATAAAAATATATAAATAAATTTCAAAAATATTTTCTATATAATAGAAATTTTGAAAAGAATATTGTTAGCAAGAAACAACAAGTATTTAATAGAAATGTAAATTTATAATAAATAAAAATATATTAATTTAAAATAAATATTATTTAATCTGAATTAATCTTTTATTTATTTGAGTATTAAAGTCAAATAAAGTCAAACTAAATGAAAATCATTACAAGTATTCAAACGATTGCAGCGACACTAGTGTTAAACAAAGTAAATAATATTTTACTGTATTTTATTGACAGATGGCAGTACTTAAATCGCAAATTTATTTTTAATCGAAAATTCTCTTAAATAAGTTAAATCGAGTCTTACCGTTTCCCCTGACATACAATTGCCGCAATTATAAGTCATTTTCGGACAAATTGAGTCAATCAGAATCTATGCAATTGTATCTAGGTATAATTGCACCTTGATCAAAAACTTAGATATTATTGCAAAAAATTATTATT
>JAQFXP010001261.1:0-20461 GCA_034693685.1 Belba bartosi
TATTTTATTCTTAAACTATCTATTTTTTTTAATGCAAACAATAATTCTAATTAACTGGGAAAATTTGCATTTGCAAATCATTTTTAAATCAGCAAAATAGCTTTGGTATTAAAAATATAAATTTTTAAATTAAATATTTGTTTAATTGGCACGATTATTTTTAAAATTTATTTTTACACATTAAAATAGATTTTTAAATATCAAAAATTAAAATATTCTTGCTTTAAAATTTAATATAACCATAAAAATTAATATTTAACAAATTTTGGTAATTTTTTTTGCAAATTTAAAATAATTAACATCTAACGCAAAATATAATTTTACTTGATTATAATTAAATAGTTAAAAACATTTCAATGTTTAAAAATAATGTATGAGTTTAACTAGTTTATACTTAAAATTATTAATCATAATTATAGTTAGCCAAGGTTAAACGAAGCAAAAATTAAAACAGGATTTAATTAATTTAAATGATTTTAAAAACTGTAATTAACCAAAATTTAGAACATTTAAAAATTTTTTATTAAAAAATTTGCCCGCTGCCTTTGGTAACCGGAAAAACATTAGAGTAAAATACTTATTTTTCAATACAAAACTTAAGTTGGGTATTTGTCAAATTTACAAAATCCTAATTTTGTCTAACCTTGATCATAATATATTATACAAATTAAACAAAACAATTTGCATAAAACCACAAAATTGTTAAAAATTACAAAATAAAATTATTTTAATTAATTTTAAATTTAATATAAATATTATTTAGTAAATAAATTTCAAAAGTAAACTAATTAAAACATTTAGCAATTTATTTAAATATCATTTAAAGTTAAAATGCAAAACTTACTAAAACAAGAAAAACTATTAAGGCGAAATTTGTGCATAAAATTAATAATTAAAAAATACAAATATAATAAAATCTATAAATAAATAAATTTAAAGACTTACGAGTTTTATGGGACTGTCCTCTGACTTGAAAATATGAAACGCCGTCTTTAGACCAAAAGAAAGAAATTTTTCTTTAATGGCTTCTCTAAGGTCTCGTAAGTACTGTTTGTCATCATTCCAGTGCCGGGAACTGCCGAAGAACTGAAGAATAGTATCATTGAGTCTGAGGACAGACGTGGCGGGAGTGCCGTTGTTCTCAATGAGAACCGGCGATGAAGTGACGACAATGCCGTCAATGACTGAGCTGTCATTATAGCTGCCGTAGTGGACAGTATCGAACTGATCCATATCGGAGTACTGTATGGCTTTGGTCGGCTCCTGAAACACTACCGGTTCGCTGACGACCTGCGAGTACTCATTCCTCTCGAACCACCAATGGGTGAAATTCCAATTGTGTTCTTCGGCGCCCGACTTGTGCTGAGCGCTGATGTCGTCGCCAATACTCAACTGGAAGGCCAGCGACGCCGTAAACAACGATTGGATCAGTTCTAGTGTTAACAACATTGTTGTCTTCACTGCTTCGGCTGAACTCAACCGACTATTTGTTTGCCAACGGTTTCAGTGGTTTTTAAAGCAGCGCTTCTTTTATTTGTTTTTTAATTAAAGTTTAGTTTTTTATTCGCAGTTATTATTGAATTGTCGATAAACTTCACGCAAACTTGAATCTTCAACCAAGTGCTGCAAACAGTTTAAATATAGTTGTCTTTTGTTCCCAATCATCGCCAAAGCTGTTAGAGAGCTGTGGCCTAAACCAGTCATCGGAAGTAATTCCCACTCGACTTAAGCGCTCATTCATTTCAGTTCGAAATAACGTCTTTAAGATTCTAATCGCTTTTTATTGTTTTTATATCTTGTTTATAGCAATCTAGAGGCGGCCATAAGGGGGTTTCAACTAGTTAGATGAACTTGAAACTTGTAGGAAACCCGCTATTAGATTAGCAAGTTCAAACTAGACAAAAATGCAATTTTATAAATCTTCTGAAGTGGCAATAATTTGATAAAAATTAAGATTAAAATGCATTGTTTTATATTTATTTTTTTAATATTGCCAAAATTTTGCGAGTTAGAGCAAAACCCCCTTTAATATAACAATTTTGCCTGGCCATCTCTGATCTTGAATATAGTTAACGTTTTCTTGAGGTTATAGTTGTTATACAGTAATTGTTTTCCCATAACTTAAAACAACTTTTTTCTCAGTTTCTTATTCGTACGGTTTTGCAGTTCTGTTTAAACAAATAAACTTTGAAATGATTTCTTGTTTTAAGACTCGTTTCGCAGACTCGTTGCGAATACAATTGATTTGGAAAAAAGTCACTTCTCTTCTGCTCTTTACGCAAAAGATCAAAAAGTTTTTTAATGTGTTCTTTGCTTTTATCAGTTTATTATCTCTTGACCTGACGATAGAATACAATATATAATAATTATATTTGAGTTTGTTTTTCTCTAAACACATTAATTTGTAATAAAAAATAGTTCCTTAAGAAAAAATTTAATTTTCCTAGATAGACTGATAAACTTGACATTCATTACCTGAATTTTTGCGTTACAATACATAACAAATTATAGAGAATAATGGGTTTCGAGTCAGAGGTTTATACACTTTTGTATTATTTTTGTCAGATTAGACAATAGACTAGAAGACAGTTTCAAGTCTACGAATAAATCAAGTTTTTTGTTTTGTTTTGTTCTGGTAATCTAAGTGTGAATAGTTTCAGCAAGTGAACTGCTAGTTTAAAAATAGTAATTTTTTAATTAGATATGCTTGTGTGGATTAAGTGCATTGCTGCATTTTTGCATGCTTAACTGTATAGACATGTCATTCATTCAAAGCAAAAAATTATACTTAAATTCTCACAACGTTTAACAAAACGCAGAATTAAGCTTAATTTTTAATGCAATTGTTATTTGAAATTGATTTTTTTGAAACCAACTTGAGTTTTTATTTTATCAATTAAATTAATTTGTGTGAAACTCAAAATTTTTATATTATTTAACAATAGCGACCAATTCCAGATTAATTTGATAAATTGGTTTTAAAATTTTTATTTATAACTATGGAAAAGTCTCTGTCTCATTTCTCATATTATTTGTGATGTAACAGTAATTTCGACTATAAATTACGACCAAAAAAGAATATTTATAAAATTTTATAAAAATTTTAATAGTTAAGTTTTAAATCCAATAAATGAACACTAATTGATCCAATTATCATCTGATGGCTGAAATGTCTTCAAATTACCACTAATGATCCAATTATCATGTGAAGACATTTCTGCCATTAGATGATAATTTGATCAATTAGTGGTGATCTGAAGACATATCTGTGATCAGATGATAATTGGATTAATTAGTGTTTATTTATTGGATTCAAAACTTAAATACCAGGTACTACCATTTTTATAAAATTTATAAATATTTTTTTTTGGTCGTAATTTATAGTCAAAATTACTGTTACATCACAAATAATATGCGAAATGAGACAGAGACTTTTCCATATTTATAACTTATGTTAATTTTAAAGGTCAAGGTTATATTGTATTTTCAGGATTTACATCTGCTTCTTTTTTATTTTTATATTAATTATAAACTTATTTTTCACCAAAAGTGTGTTTTTAAATTAAATTTTTGTTTTAAGTTAAATAAATTAATTTTTACATTAATTTAATATTATTTAAAATTACAAACAAATAATTAATAGATTTAAATATTACTTTAACAAATATATAAATTCAATGATTGCAATAATTATAAAAAAAACTAAGTTAAATTATAAAGATTTATTTAGTTTAATTGCTTTGACTAAACAACAAATTAAAAAACAAATAAAAAATACTAATGAGGATTCAAAGAGATTAAGGATAAGTGCAATTTAATGTTTGTTTTGCATTTCTTAATTCAATTAGTTTTTCAAATAAAACATTTTTTTAATTAAAAAATAAAAATAAAGAAATCTATCTTCGGCCCAATTGATGTCCAAACCCCCAATTGTTTATCCGATTTCTGTAATAACGACCAAATCTATTGATAAGTATTTTTGTTATTAAAACTGTAATAAAAGTTGCAATGATCGGCACTAAAGGAAAATGACATTTCCATGACTTCCAGTCCCACCACTCATAGCCATATTGAGAGCATTGGTTAGCAATCAATTGGTCGTTCTTTGCGTTTAGTATTTCGACGATCTTTTCGTAATCCCTTTGATTACACAACTGTTTGGCCGATCTCTTCATACAACTACTTGTGTCAAACATATAGCAACAGAATCGACGGTTTGTCTGTTCGACACCAATTTCCAGCCACTCATAAGCACAAGTGCCGGCACACCATAAGGCCCGTACACTCAGTCGTGTTCCGCACCAGACCTGTTCCGCAAATGTTGAGATTGTTTGCCTCCAATCGGCCTTTGGATGAATATTCAGATCTGACGTCTCATAAATTATCTGCGATTTTACGCAAATATACAAATAATTTATGAAAATAATTGTCACTAAAATTATATACATTTTTTGTACAAAATTTGTTTTTAGATACGGTTTTTATATTTGATGTTTAAATTTATTTTGTTCATAATTAAAACGTTTAATCAGTTAAATATAAAGTTAATAAGCAACAATATAAATTATTTAGATGCATTTATTGGTTAGTTTAAGTGTTCAACTTTTGATAATAAATAATCAAAGTAATAGATTGATTGATTAAACAAGTTGATAGTTATTTGTAATTTTTGTGCTTTATTGATTATTTCATCAATCATAATTTTATTATATTTAAAATTTAATATAGCTTATTTAATAATTGAATTTTTTAAAGCATTTTTTAAATAGTTTTTATTTTTTTTTCATTAATTATTTTTAAAAAAATTATTATATGTTTTTAATTTTAAGCATTAATTAAAATATAAACTTACTAATTTCTTATAAAACCTATCATGTGTATTCTGTTAAATTTTCTTTTAAAAAAATCAATTAAATAAATTAGTATTTTATCTTACCTTTTATGGTCTCTAATTATAGTTAACGTTTAGTATGTTAATTAATAAAATATATAATATATGTTAATTATAATGTGTAATTAAAAATGCTGAGTGCTGTACAAAAATTGTTTGAATAATGTTTTGAGTTTTAAAATAAATTAGCATTAGTAACTTACATTAAGCTAATTTATTGCAAAAATGTTTTATTAAATAAAATTAGTATTATTTACAAAACTTTAATGATAGAAATGCAAATTAAATATTTAATTTTATTTATAAAAATATTAAATTTAATAATAAATTTATTAAGTCATATTAATAAATTATTTTGATTGCTCATCTCGCTAAAGTTTTATATTTTAAAATAACTAACTGTTTGCAATTTAAGTAGTGAAAAGACATTTTAATCATCAGCTAAACTAGATTTAACTTGGTTATCAGGGTTTGAATGTTCAACAGCTATGTGTTGATAACCAGTTATTTCATCAAAGTTATCAAGCATTATATCGGACAAATGTCTACCTGGAAAGTTTTTTAATATTAATCTAATAAAAGATTTTAATAAAAAAATTAATTTCTATTAAAAATAAAATTACGAGAATTTGAGTTGCCATTACGTCCATTGCTTCCAGAGCTTCCAGAACCACCGCTATTTCCACTGCCGCCATTACTACCGGTGATTATGATTTGGCGCCTATAGCCCACAAATGGTTTATCAGAATCTTCGTCATCTGAATGACTCAATGATAAACTCAAAGAACAAATGATTAAAGAATAACATAAAACAATAAAAACAATTAAATTCATTGCAATTGCAAATGCTTTATCTAAATCCACCGAATTATTAAATAATGTATTTATGGTTTACTTAGTATCAACTGTTAGTTCCCAAATATGAGAAAACTGTTAAATATGAATCCAAGCCATAAATCAAAAGTTAAATTATATTGAATTGAATTAAAATGTGGTTTTTAATTATATTTAACAAATTTATTTCAGATGTTGTTACTTATTTTAACTTTTTATATTAATAATTTTTATTTATGTCTAATTATATCCAAATGTATTTTTTACTTTGAAGCAACTAATTATGAATCATGATTCGTGATATGATACTAAGATATAATTTATAACATTGCACATACTAATTTTGTTGATTTATTGATTATCAACACAATATAGTTAACAAAATTTAAAAATATAAATAAAATACTATATAAACAATTAAAAATTAATTTGCAACCTAATTTTAATTTTGCTTTAATATCTAATTTAAATATAGAAAAATCTAAAATATGTTAAAGCTTGTTGCGTCTTATTAAATTGAATTAATTTTTGTTAATAGTGATTCATGTTTGATATAAATTAGAAATGAGCTTTATAACCCGGATTACCCCAAAATGTGTCATGCACAATGTTCTCAAACTAACATTTCGAATAAAACTAACTAATCCTTATTTTATTCTTAATTACTCTTTCTTTGTTTAGAAGATAACGCAAAAATAATTAATACTTTAATTGCATTAAAGTTTGTACGGATTTAGAGAATGAGTTTATTCATACATTTGAAACTGAGATCAAATTAGCAAATAATTGATTATATTTTATTCGAGTTAAGGGAAATATATATTGCAATTCATATTTCAGTTTTTAATAGAGTAGTGAAAATTATTAAGATTCAGAAAAATTTGATTTAACTAAAACCAAATCAATGCGTAATTTAGTTTTTAAAATATTGATTTTTGTGTTTCTGGCCATTGAATCCAATTCTCAGGCAATCGTAAACTGTAAGCAAAAATCTAAAATAACTGACTCTTTCAAAGTTTAAACAATTAAGTCATTCATGCGTTCAGCTACTCGGGCGGCCTATCAATTCATTTACCCCACATTAAACCCACGACTACTGAAGGATGTCTACAACGGAAGAGCTAACAACGAGAGACCACTGTTTTATCCGTACGAAGAGGCGGACTATAGAAAGGAAATCAATTCAATGAAACAATTTCATGACCAGCCCTTGCCGTTTAGACTTCCGTTTTTTGGTTTTGCTTTTCACTACATTTGGGTACAGTATTAAAATACAATTAATAATTATTCAATTATTTGTTTAAGTATTTATATTTTGATTAAATAATTTAAATTAAAATATATAATAAATATTTGAATATATGTTGGAAACTCGAAACAGATCCATAAGGACGGCTATGTCTGCTTCAATAAAGGCCTTAAGAGTTATACCTTTCCCGTGTCATTCCCGGTTGTGCCGGACGACACCAATATAGAAGAGGATCCGTCAATGATTGCCATTTGGTTTGCACATCAAGACATCCCACAAGAAGTTGAAGGTTCGGGCGTTTACTATAGGCTCATAGAAATTGGTACTGAAGAGGACGAAGAACTGAAAAATTTGATTCTTTGGGATTTCGATACAGCGATGTCCGGATCGGACGGTTTTGTACCCACTTTTGTGATTGTGATTACGTGGAAGAACATGACATTTGCTAATAAAAGAAATGATCGACCGCTTAAGGTTCTAAAACATTTTTTAAATTAACTAATTTTATAATTTTACTTTAATCGACAAATTATTAGACAAATACCTACCAAATGATTATCGGAACGGATGAGATCTCATCGTTTGTGTTCTTCAATTACGAATGGATTACATGGATAACACATTTGGATAATTACGACGGTTTGAATGGACCGCCGGCTTTCGTAATAATACAAACAAATAATAATCCCAGAGATCGAGAAGGGGGGATCAAGCAAAAATCCCCCCTGATTTTGAAAATTTGGATTTATCCCCCCCTAGCATTTGGTCCGAGAAAAGGTACCCCCTCGACGTTTTGCCGGCATATTTTTTGGGTTTTTTGACCAAAATTAGGAAATTTTCCCTAAATTGGTGTTAAATCCAGTTAATTTAGCTAAATTTAGTTTAAATCTAGTTAAATTAGGCGAAATTTCATCATAAATATATAGGTTTTTTGAGGTTTTTGGAAAAATCCCCTCCCTGATCCCCCCTAGGTTTTTGGCCAAAGTTTTGAGAAAAATCCCTCCCCTGATCCCCCCTGGATCGGCCGACCTTCTCGATCTCTGAATAAGCCGTAAAATGAAATTAATCCAAAAATGCACTCAATTATAGATTGGCTTCAATGCGGGCAACTCTACCCGAAGTTATGAATACCTTCCATATTCACAAAACCCTAGAATATCATTACTACCTGTGCTGGGATACGGGAACAATTTGCTTGGCAGATTTATATTCCAAACCGACAATGTCTTGTTTACCGGCGCCTGTGTCAATAAAGACCTTGATCCAAACCTGTCGGACAGGCTGGGACTGACCACTTCAATCAACTACATTTCGAGTATGGGCGGGGAAATGCTAAATGTAACAGGGCCATGTTTTGGGGAAGACAGCACAATAACTTGTAGGTTTGATAGTTGGAAGGTGAAAGGACATTTCTTTACCGAAAACATCGCCGCATGTATTACCCCTCCCGTCATGTTTGAGGGTTAGTCTGCACTGAAGCTCAATTTTTCAATTAATTCAGTTTTGTTTCAAATATTGTTTTAAAGGTTACGTAGATTTGACGGTAACTGTTGACGAGAAGACATTCTTTTACACCCGAATGTATATACGTATGTGTTTTCACATTCGTTTGAATTTTTGAATTTGATTTTTTTTTCTTAACTAAAGAATCGCCTGAAAGCAGACGTGAGTTCGATGTATGGGTGCCGGCGGTAGAGCTCTTGGAAAAAATGCCGGATATATTGAACACTGAAGAGCATATTATGACAATTAAATGGAATAGCGGTCGACTGCATTGGGACTCAACCAGACCCGTCACTATTTCCATTTGGGGCTATCAGGAGAAGACCGACACTCTCTACCCAACCCTCAAATGGGTGGCGGATGTGGTTCGGGGTATTCCAAACAGTGGTGAATACTTATTAAATCTAAACCAATTGCCGGAATTAAAGTTAGATCGATATGACTATCACTTTGGCTTTATTGGTGTCAATCAAACCGATATAGAGCTCACAATAACTCAATGGAGTAAACCCATGCCTTTGGGTATATAATACTTTGAAAACTAATAAATGCCTAAACTTTTAATAATTCCAATCAATCAAAGGCTGGTTTTTGAGAAAGCATTGGCGCAGAGAATACGGACCTAAATGGAGCGAACGGTTCTGTCGGGACTGGTTTGACCGGGAGTCGGAAGAGGACAGATTTGCGACCACAGTATTTAGATGTCCTTGCACCATGACACAGTCCGAGTTGGACAGGGGTCGGTTCTCGCCTGACCAACAGTGCAATGTGATTGATAAAAAGTGCGATGCATTACATCACGGTGCTCAACACTGTGTCCGCACATCACGGCCCTCGTTAGTTTAAAAATTAGAATTAAAGCCAAATGTTGTTTGATTCGCATTTCTATGTCTTTATGCTTTACACGAAAATGTGTGCAAGCACATATAATTGACAATTGACTTTAGAGTTTCAAATCGATGTATAATTGAGAATAAATTTCAAACATTTGACAGAATCGGCGGTTCGGGTCAACAGTGTTGTTATGACGATTACGGGGAACTGATTCAGAGTTCCGATACGATGTATGGAGGAAGGCCTTCTCGTGCTTTCGTTTATGGCAAACATCCCTTCAAAATGCGCATGATGGTAAGACATCTAATTATACATTCAAATTAATATATTAACAAGTATGTTTTGTCAAAAGACACCAACCCTGTCCTTCTGGCAGTACGATATTATGCCGTTCTTCTATTGCTGCAAATGGGCCTCAAAGGAGGATAACAGCGAAACCTGTCAGATGTTTAACTACTGGCGCACTTCACAGGACTGTTCCTCATACCAACCCCCGGCTATTGGTAATAATTTTTACAAAATTTACAAAAATTAAATTTATAATTCAATTTCGAATCCAAAGCATCCATTTTTGGTGATCCGCATATAATAACATTCGATCGATTCAACTATACCTTTAATGGAAAAGGAGAGTATGTGTTGGTGCACACCGACAACCCGGTGCACAAACTGGACATACATGCTCGATTCGAACAAATACCTAATACTGATGGCACACACCTGACAGCAGTGTCCGTTCGGGACAATGTGTCCTCAATTGTGGAGTTTAGGTTTGGATTGTTTGCATAATTTAGTCGAAATTGCAATAACTTTTAAAAATTTGGCTCAGATTGCGTCCACCGGCCGCGCGATGGCATCAACAAATGTTTCTGATTGCAGATAAGGAGTATTTGTTCTATTGGGCCGACAATATGCGGTCGATTCACGCAAAGGGAGTCACTGTCTATGAACCGGCGGGTATTAGGAATATGTCACATATGATAGCAATGTTTGATTCTGGAGCTGGAATTGAAGTAATAGTCAGTCCTATCGGTTCACTCATACTTCACGTCTATTTGCCCAACACTTTCATCAATAATACCAAAGGATTGTTAGGTATTGTAAATATTTTCTTAAAGTTATTTGCGATTCAAATAAACATAATTTTTATACAATTTGACGTTAATCAGGAAAATGGTCTAACGATCCAAACGATGACTTTGAGTTACCCGACGGCACAATAGGTCCCAGACCTCAATCACTCACCACTCGTCAAATACATCAGGACTTTGCGCAGAAATACCGTCTGTTTGAGACCAGACAGCAATTCCTGCCGCAGTCGCTGTTCTTCCACGACGTGGTCTCTCATTCCCATTACGACGACTATAAGTTTGAGCCGAAATTTGAGGTAACTCAGGTAGACCTGGATGAGTTACCGGACATCGACCGCATTTGCAGTGATTCGCAATCATGTGTTTACGACTATGTCGTCACTCAAGACAGTGGTTATGGCGAACAGACTAAGAAAAGTGAAGCCATGGCTCATAATATGTATCAGGATATTAGTCAAAAGGTAATTGAAATCGAGAACTAAATTCAACAAAAATCTAATTAAATGTTCAAACCTTTAGGTCGTTCGATGTCCAGCTCTACCCAAACCGATGAATGGGCGTAAATCAGAGAACCGGTACTGGCCGGGCACTATAGTTAGGTTTGCCTGCGATGAGGGCTACCGATTGATTGGCTATGAAGTGCGCCGGTGCCGAGAGGACGGACTCTGGTCGTGGGGAGTAGACCCGCAGTGCATTAGAGTATTCACTTATTCCCTTCTATTGTCCGGAGTTTTTATCGGTATTTCATTGCCGACTCTTATCATCATTTGTTTGTTTGTGTTTTGTTGGCGAAGAGAGAAGAAGTCGTATAAACCGCCACAACTGCCGCCGAAGACATATAAAAGAATTGAAGAGCAAAACCAAAACCATATTTCAGATGAGATCAAAATAGTGCCAAAAGCGGAAAAAGAGAGATCTTTGAAGTCTTTGGCGACGATTAATACGAATTATGAGATTGAGAACGAATTTTCTGATGAAGAAGACGACAAACAAGAAGAGGAGGAAGACTTTGGTGTAATACGACAACTGCAGGCGCGACCATATTCGGCCAGTTATGGCTCAGTCAAAGCAAATATTGCCGATGACTCGCATTTGACTACCAGTCGATCCATTACTTTAGTCTAACTTTACATCACTTTCTGTTCGATATATTATTTATTACTTTATATAAAATGTATTTTTTGTCCTTTAAGTCATTGATAAAACCAAATAAAAGTTTTTGATTGTGTACTGTCCGGATGGCAGAGCTTTGTTTGAGTTTGGATTGACTCATGTTTTTGACTCAAATATTGTTCAAATCAAACAGAAATTAATCTCAGATTCACCAAAACGGATGATTTAAATTGTGATCCTATAGTAGACATCTCTGACTCTAACACCTAAAACAGAAAGATATAAGTTATGTAAACCAAAGATCTAATGGGATACCACCTGGCATGTTATTATTGTCTGAGAATATGTGAAAAGATATGATTCATAGATATATCGGCCAATCAGTATTGAAAAGAGCGCATAGTTTGGCAGTTGAAGAAGAATTTGGATAAAAATCGAATTTTTCGAAACAAATCCATAATTTATACCAAAATCCAGAGTAGAAGTGCTTAGGTATTGAAATCAATTGCTTAAAGACAATGGGATCGATTGGAAGCGCTTTAAAGTGAAAAGAGATGAAGTAATTGTCTGAAATCTCAAATATCAAAAACCGGCAAAAAAGTAAAAAATATATGATTTTCAACAATACTTTAGTCAACAATACAAACGCGCGACTTATCTATTGTTGAAATCTAAAAATTGCTATTTCTCTAAGTTTTAAATATAATTTATTTAAAACACCAATCAATTGATTTTCCACTTTAGATTTAACATTTTAAGTAGATCAATTTTAAAGTTACAAATTAACAAGCTCCTTCTGTCTTATTTATGATTGCTACTAATGTAAAGGTTATTATTGAAACGACGACTACTTTGACTATATCTTATCAATAGTTGTTTACATCTTTGTCCTTCATTTCCACTTCAGATAATAAATGACTGAATATTAAACTAAAAATTAATTTTTATTTATATTACTAACACTTCCTTAATATTAGTTTGAATTTAGAAATAATTTCCGAACAATGTCTGACTTAACCGATTCAGATGTGAATCGATGTAAAAAGTTTACAACACTTTCTCTTAATTCAAGTTCAAGTCATAGTTGTAGTGAAAAACTAAATGAAATACTGACTAAAAGATATAAATTTGAAGTTTCTTTGATTCATATTTGTGTCATTACTCCAGATAACCAACGCATACGACTGTCCATCGATCAGACCATATGTGTTGATCAGCTTCTTATTCTCATACGAAAACTCATTGGTCTCAACAATTCGATTGTTGATTGGATTAGTCTTTCCGGAAATGACATTCAATTCAATAAAAACCGAAAATTGTTTGAATGTAATGTCAGAGACGGCTCGAAACTATGTTACGGATATCGTGTGTAATAAAAATGTTAAACTTTGGAATAAACTATATATTATTTATTGCCTTTAAAACGTTATAAATATTTTATTTTAATTAATTTATAAGTCAATAAAATTTTGCTTAAAAACGAAATAAATATAAAAATAATTTATTTTCAACAATTTGATTCAAACGGACGAATAGACATTTTGTACGAATTTAGGCTTTAAATTCTTCATGCTATTCAATGGCTGCTTGTATTCATATTTCAATACTTTATTGAATACAATGTAAATAATAACCATTAGAATGATGCCGAAGAGTACCAAAATTGAGAGACAAACCCAATACCAATTGTAGTCCAACTGATTGACGCTACTCTTCTCAGGTCTCAGCTCTTGGTATCCGTTCTTATGCTTGTTCTCGAAGAAGATTTTCGGAATATGAACTCTTCGTATATGAACTATAGAAAACTGTCTGTTTTCAAAATTACAATTGTGGGAACGCATACATTTATTATCCAGATTTGTCATAATCTGATCGATATCATGTGAGCATTGCTCAGATCTCGAGAATATCTTAGCCATAAACATAAAGGGGAACCGAGCGCTCAGGTATTCACAGCAACACAACTCTCTATTGCAATCCAATAATGAGCTCAATTTGGCTTTGATTCCCGAATAATGAATACCACAATCGGATATCACTTTTACTTCAACCGATTGTGTATTAAGTGTTGAAAACAATCCGAAGATTAATAATATTTTAATACTTAATTCCATTTTAAGAAACTCTTTGATTTAAGCAATTAATTCAAATTTTGTTTAACCTTTTAATGCAAAGTATTTCAAAATTATATAAGTATTCAATAAAATTAACAATAAAATAGTTTGAATTATTCTCGTCATATCCCGGATCAAACAGTTCCGGTGAAAATATGTCAATTATTGTTTAGATTTAAAGCTTTTATGCATAAAATTATTTTTATTGTGTATTCTAAACGTTTCTATAAAATTTACAACGTAGTTAAAAACAAAAATAAATTTTCATAAATTTAGAATATTAAATTAATTAACTAAGTAATTAAATTTTAATAATAATAATTAAAAAAATAGGTACATAAAAATTAATATATATTATTAACATACAAATATCCGGTTATAAGCCGGTCGGATATAAGTAAAATTGGATATAAATGAAATTGACTTTACCGATCGTTTACTTATAACCAGTAATGCCCATAAGATAAGAAATCAAAATGTTTGTTAGCTTTTATACCATTTGTTAAACATACAAAAACAATATATCTGCATAGACCTACAAGATCAACCTTAGGACTATGCAGATATATTGTTTTTGTATGTTTATTAAGCAGATAAAGTGTTAATCAACTCTATTAAACTATGAGATGTGGACATTACTGCTTATAACTATAACTTATAAGCAGAAGAATTAGTTTTTTTTCGCTAATAAGTTTAGTAGCACATTTTTCAAAATTATTTCGTCTAGAAATACATTAACCGATTAATTCTTTCTAGATTTAACATTGTTAACTTATTATCATTTAAGAAATTTTATAACAATCAATTTTTTTTTATCAATCAACTTATTTAGTCAATTTATTTATTTTTAAACTCAAGCAAGTACAGAGTAAACTCAAAATTGATAGAGTTTCTAATTTTGTTAATTATAAATTAGATGTAATTTTATTACTTATATTACTTATAGTATAAATTGTTTTAGTAAATTTTAACGCATTTGCACTTATGTATAATTCTATAAAATAGTCTAGTTTGCAAAAATTCAAAAATAAAATCATTTTTGCATATCATTTTCAATAACAAATTTTGATAACTTTATAATTTTAATATTATTGTCATATAATTTAATTACAATATAATGTAGATTAAAATTGCATGAGAAATGTAACAAGAGTTATGTAGATATAGACATTGAACTTTAATTACATTATGTACTCAAGACTATGTTATCAGTATTTAGCTATTACCAGGTATTGTGAAGGCATCAGCAAAAATCCCCCTGATTTTGAAAATTGGCATTTATCCCCCCCCCCCTAGCATTTGATCCGAGAAAAGGTACATCGCCTTGACTTTTTACCAAAAATTAGGAAATTTAAATTCCTAAATCCGGTTTAAATCCAGTTATATTTAGTATAATTTCATAATAATTATATGGGCTTTTTGAACGTTTTTGAAAAAAATCCCTCCCCTGATACTCCCCCTTGGATCGGCCGACCTTCTCAATCCCTGGTTATTACCAATTATTCATTAGCTCTTTCAAAAGATTGTTCGCCATTTACTTATTGTTTTGATTACGTCTTTAGTCATCACTTTTTTGCTCAATTTTTATGATTAGTAACCATTAAAAAAATAGTTTTACTTATAAAAATTGACCATCTATTCAATTATGAATTTTAAACTAAATATTATATTCTGTATTTGTTTTCTTATATCATTTGAATATTTACAACAAGTTTCTCCTATTGATAGTGATGATATTGATTATGCAGCAATAGGATCTGATGCAACAGCAACTGATCCACCAACAACAGAACCAAAACCAAACTCAACAATAACAGAACCAACAACAACAACAACACCACTACCAACAACCAAAGCACCCGAACATAAAAGACATTTCGATTTTGCCTCATTTTTTGGTGGAATGGTATTAGTGATTGGTTTAACGATCATTGGATTTGTTGGTTGGAACTACTATAAGAAAGAGCATAATAGGAGTAATCTATACAACACTTACTAATTGTTTTGCTATGTAATTAACTCAAATCTTTATTAATTGTATCGAATTTATTAATTACACAATTCTTTACTAAATGTTAATCAAAGCATTGGTTGTATAACTAAATCCATAATAATTTGTTTATTTAACTAAATTTGTTATTAATTTCAAAAATTAAGTCATTAATAAACCGGTAATAATAAAGTCAACTATAAGTTTCAGACCTAGGGTTGGGACAAAAATTGAGGGATAAAACCGAGAGACGGATAAAATTAAGGTATAATTTACATTGACTTCTATTAATGTTGGTCTGAAAATTGAAGCATAAAATTTGAAATTTGCAGAAAAAAAACAGAAGTCCTAAACCCATAGTTGACTGTATCGATGATAAAACAGTTAAAACTAATTATTTAATTTATAAAAACACTTCTAATGTATATCTAATTAATGGAAAAAGTTATTAATGAAATCCTAAAAAACAATTCAATTATTTTAATATAATTTGACTCAAAAAATGAGTAATAAATTCAAAAATTTTTGAAATAGTCGTTATCTATTCGTCTAAAGTGTTCAATAAGTGTCGGATATTCAGTAATAATATCTCTGAACCGGTTGTCCGGCAATGATGTGATCAGAACAGCGGATATATGTCCGTAGACTAGAGCGTCCAGTTCTGTCTTCTTGTCCCCAAAAAAGTAGAGTTGAGTTCCCAATCGTTCGGCCAATGCCTGACAACAAGAGTCCACTTCTTCGTAAACATCATCTAATTTCTTATCAGACCATGAAATCGATTCCAGTTTCTAAACAATAAAACAAAACAAAATTCAATAAATCAATTGAAAAATTAAATAAAAATCAATAAAACAAATAAAAATTTAAACAAATGATAAAAAATATATAAAAAAGAGTAAGAATTGCAAAGAATTACTGCGAGAACTGATCTCTTCTTTTTCCAGCAAAGAATCCGATCCAAAGGGAATGGAGTGGCGAACGAATATCTCGGATAAGTAACTGCGTTGTAGGTGTAGTCGTGACACCAGGTTATGTAGAGCTCAGCACTATATAAGACATTATGGACTAACGACATATAGGCCCTCATATCGGCCTTTTGTGATGAGTCCAAGTGTTTACTCAAATGAATGCCTTTTGTGTTAACGAACGCAACGATTGGATCCATTTCCGCGATCACAAAAGCACCGCATTTTATGAACGGAAGAGCACCGGAAGGCGACATCTGTTCGGCGTTTGCCCTCTGGTCTACAGTGAACGGCAGAGAACACATGCGGAGAAACGCCTGAACCGATCGAACAGTCGCCACATCCGGAAGTAGTATCTGTTCGGCTTCGAAGGGCTGGAAGAGCTTCACGTCTTCAGGCCAGGGCTCGGATCCGCCCAATTCGACGGCTATTGATTCGGTCATTAATACGTTTGGCATTTCATACGATTTGATTGATTTGTTTGTTTTGGAAAATTAATTTGCGATTAATAACAGCTGATTAACCGATAATATAAACAAATTTATTTGCATTATTTGGTTGTTATGGTTACTACTCATCGATGCACTCAATGAATGCTCTTATTTACAAACTTTTTGTTTTGGTTTTTGTAATTTATTTTTAGTTGAAGTCATCGTTTTGTCGATAAGAAATGCATTGATTAATGTTTTTATTACAGAATATTTGTTTTACGATAAAATTAATTAGTCTTTAATTGATTTAAAAAGCGTTTAAATTGTATTTAAAATTATGTAAAACGCAATGCAATACAAATATTACGTTTTTCAAAATTATTTTGAATTAGCGGCAAAATATTTACCGATTAGTAATATACAGTCAAAACTCGATATAAATTTTAATTAAAAATTACTACAAAGTTGTGTAAGTCATGAAAAATTTGTTATCTAAACAAAAATATCTTTATTTTTTTAAATAATCAATAAATTTAGCAATATTTCTAATGAAATCTAACTTATAAATAGCTAAAAAAGCAAACTTAAGTAATGATATCCGACTGTAATAAGAGAATATTGTTTTGAATGAATGAATGCAATACTGGTTTGACTTGTATTGCGTTTACTATAAAAGTGTAGATATTTTTGGCGCAAATCGTATAATAATTATTGTCTGACTCTATGTGTGGCTAACAATCAATTCATTCATATTTTAACTTTTATTTTATTAATTCATTCAATAATTTTAGTCTTAATTTCATTCATCAATCAAACCATACGAAGACATGAGTCCAACGCCAGTCCTAAATGAAAGTAATGCCAATATCGGCGAATCGGGCAAACAGTTGGCCAAACAGTCGGCCAGAGATGAGATCCGAATTGCAGCCAATGATGAGTTGGTCTGTCATTGTCTTCGACTTAGCATTTGTTCGACTAATTGTGTTAGACTTAACCAAAATGTCTTGAATTGATGTTTCAGTGCATGGATTCGCCAATTGTTGGCTTCGATAAACTGAAAGTGAGTCCACGAGAAGAACCACTTCTTCGTGAGAATCCGTCGCGATTTGTGGTCTTTCCGATTGAATACACAGACATTTGGCAGATGTATAAGAAAGCCGAGGCTTCGTTCTGGACCGTAGAGGAGGTCGACTTGGGTCGGGATCTCAAGGACTGGAATCAGTTGAACAGTAGAGAAAAGCACTTCATTTCACACGTTTTGGCCTTTTTTGCCGCTTCTGATGGCATTGTCAACGAAAATCTGGTAATTGTTTAGATTTGTTTCAAAAAACGACTCGTTTTTTGTGTAAATAATTACTAAGTTTTGATTGTTTGGACCGGAAGGCCGAGCGCTTTATCCGTGAGGTACAGGTGACCGAAGCCCGTTGTTTCTATGGCTTTCAAATAGCTATAGAGAACGTTCACTCAGAGATGTATTCGCTTTTGATTAACACTTATATCGCCGATAGAGTCGAACGGTTTGTCCAAAACTTATTTGTTTTTTCATATTTTTATTGAATATTAAATTTATTCTTATATTCGAATTGAAAGCGATTTTCTATTCAATGCGATTGAGAACCTCCCGTGCGTTCAGAAGAAGGCCAAGTGGGCGATGGCCTGGACTTCGAGCACTTCAGCTACATTTGCGGAACGTCTGGTGGCGTTTGCGGCAGTTGAGGGCATATTCTTCAGCGGATCGTTTGCTTCGATATTTTGGCTCAAAAAGAGAGGACTTATGCCGGGCCTGACGTTCAGTAACGAACTGATCAGTCGGGATGAGGGCCTGCACTGTGACTTCGCTTGTCTTCTGTTCCGACATATTGTTAACAAACCCTTTGAGGAGAAGGTTCTGCAGATCATCAAAGAGGCCGTCACTATAGAGCAGGAGTTCCTAACGGAGGCACTGCCCGTCAATCTGATTGGAATGAATTGCGATTTAATGAAACAATACATCGAATACGTGGCGGACAGACTGCTCGGCGAACTCGGCGTTCAGAAGGTTCGGCCAATTATTCGATAATTTTTGATTTTCTAATCGGTTTTTATTTTTTTGATTCAATAGTACTATAATTCGAACAATCCGTTCGACTTTATGGAACAGATATCACTCGAAGGTAAGACTAACTTCTTTGAGAAACGCGTCGGTGAGTACCAGAAGAGCGGAGTTATGTCCAACAAAGAGGACCAGAAGTTTGTATTGGACGCAGACTTCTGAGCACCGGAATGACCGAAAAGACATTTACTTTCCATTTAATCGCTAACTATTTACTCAAAACCAAAGTTTACATAATTTTAAACATTTATATTATATTCAAGTCTTAAATTCATTTTAAATTATTTTTAAAATCCTTTGATTTTAAGTTTTTATTTAATTTCTAATTTATTTGAATTGTCGACAAAAATATAAATTTATATTTGAATTAATTAAATGAATTGAAATTTTGGGAAAAAGTAAATTAGTTTTATATAACAGACCTATCGAACAAAATTTCAAATGTATTATAAAATTTACGCCTATTTTACGTTTTTTAAGATTTATTTGATTTGACTTTTGAACGTAATCTGAAAATATGTTTTGAATTATTGCCTGAATTAAGGCCAACACTATCACTGTTTTCGACAGATTTTTGATATGCGTTTGTATTTTGCATCAAAACTTTGAGTCAATTCTTATATCAATTTTGTTTTATGAATACATTTATTTTTCAAATCAATAAAAGTTTTCTTCTATTTTTAAAAATGGTTTTAAAATTTTGTTTTCTTCACATATTTCGATATAAAAGCATTTGATATCGTATTTGCAATCATTTAATGCAAAACTATTCGCACAAAATGTTTATTTTAGTCAACAATCTATCACTACCTGTACTAACAGATAACGTAATGTATTTCAAATTCTCAGAAAAAATTTATTTGTTTTGTATAGAATTTCGTAAATGTATTGAATAAACATTTTTCTAATCATTTATTTCAAACTCTTTCTCAATATTTGATAACTTGTTTGAAATGAAGTAAATATTTTAAAACTAAAATTTTAGGCGAACTGATTGGCGCTTACGCTTTGCAATAGTTTTTGTTCAAAAATTATTGCGACAAAAAATATTACCAAAAATGTATAAAATTATAATAACTTACTTAAGCTATAAATTAAATATTTATCATACTTTTGTCACAAAAATATCGATAAAAAAAATTATATTGCGATAAAATTTGAACTTTGACAAAGTAAATAGACCAATAAAATAAAATAAAAATAATAACATAATAAAAGTTTAAACAAAACTCGTGTTATGGAAAACGCATTAATTTGCTATATTTTCTATATCAGTGATAAATAAGCTTAGGATCTGGAATCGAAAATGAGATAATAGTGTTTGCAAAGTTGTTTTGACTGCTATATTTTTTAA
>JAQFXP010001262.1:0-20460 GCA_034693685.1 Belba bartosi
ATAAATAAAATTTAATGTTTTGATTAAAACAAAAAAATTTAGCAAACAGTTTTATGCTGAGGGACCTCCCCGAGTTAACCATAAAAACCAAAATCTTATTTTTTACGCATATAAACATTACAGTCAAAAAGCCCTCAACGTCCCCAATTGAAGCTAAAACTAATATAGTTAGCTTCTAATTGTGTTAAATGTTCTAAAAACAGTAAGAAAGTTTCTTAAAGCCGTCAACAAGTAAACGGCATTCATGGTAAGTCATAGTCCAGTATAGATCAAAAACATTTTAGGGTATTAAAAATTTCATTCGTATTTAATTGTTTAAATGAGTCAGACACATTTCAGAATAAATGTTGATTCGCATATTTCGTATATTAAAATATAAATATATTTAACCATTTTTTAAATTAATAATTCATTATTATTATTGTGTCTCAATTAGTAAGAATTCAAAATAATATTAATATTAATATTGTATGTTTAAAGTACAGCAAAAAACTAATCAATACTTTTGAACTTCTAGTGTTCAAGACTTACTGAATTTTATTGCTACTTAAGTTTAAAAATCATCTTGCCCTATTCGCTTAAATTCTTAATAAGTTTTATGGATAGTACCGCGTATTGTCTATATTAGCAAGCTCAAAACAGATTTAATGCTTCAAGATTAGGCCTGAGATAGGCCAGACGCTTTTTGCTGCTATAGTCTATAGCGATAGTGCCAAGAATTGGGCTAAAAGCCCAAAATATATTAAATATTTTCAATTGTATATTTGTATTAATAAGTTTTAATTTTTGATTAACATTAATATATAGTTTTTAATTAATATAACTTATTAAACTTGTGCGAACTATTTTTAAAAACATGAAAATTTGAAATAAGTTTGATTAATATTGATATCAAGTTTATTAATAAAAATTGATTACACTTTAAGTTCAATTAGTTTATATCGACTATAATTTATTGAACTTATAGTGTAATATATAGTATAATTAATCCAATTTAATAAATTAGTTTTATTTTTACATTAAATGCTAATTTTTAATTAAACTCTAAATTCCATAAATGTACAAGCTAAATTTTTATTGTAAACTCATTTTTTCCTTTTATATTTTGACAGCTTAGGTCTATAGAGTCTATACTATTAGATATACTATAATACAGTACTATGCTATACTATGTAGTATAGAGCAGTAGTCATCAGTTATAAAAGTTTAAAAGTGTTAGTTAGCTATTTTACTATTTATTAAACATACAAAAACATTCTAACTGAATAGGCCTGAGATAGGCCAGACGAGTCTCTTTAGATATATTGTTTTGCATTTCTTAATAATCAGTAAAACAAGATAACTAACACTTTTGAACTCTTAATAATTGGAGGCCAATGGTATAGAGTAGGCCTGCACAAAACCTAATAGTTCAAACTGTAAGTTATCTTTATTTACTATTCATTAAACATTAAAAAACAATATATCTACAAAGTGAATCGCGATTCATTGCAGATAGCTTGTTTTGTATTTGTAAACAAAAAGCAAAAAAAATTAACAAACAGATTGAACTCTTAGGTTTTGTGCCGGCCTAGTGTAGAGCGTTTATGGAAGTTTCCAAATGGATTAAGGGTTGTATTATAATAACATTTAAGATTGTATTCTATCGTATTTTTATCCTAAGAAAACCAGTGATGGGTAACAAACATAACCGCATAAACATTCAGAGACAATGTACTTCACTAAACAGTCTATATTTAAGAATATAATATAATACTATTTATTTGAAAACATAATTAACTCTTAATACTGTCAAACGATATGATATTTATGCTATCATTGCTTAGATTAATATGACTTAAAGTTCATCAGATTTACTCAAATAAGTTATGTTTTACAAAGTTAGGCTTAATTATCAGTTCTTATAAGCAGTGAAGGGCACATTTCATAGTTCAAAATAGTTAATTAACATTTTTCCTGTTTGCTAAACATACAAAAACCATATATCTGCAGTGTCCGTTGGTGTCCGCTGGAGGACATTGCAGTTATATTGTTTTTGTATATTTAGCAAACGATATGAAAGTTAACAAACAGTCTGATTTCTTATCTCTTGCCCTTCTCTGCTTATAAGTTATCACAATTACTCGATTGCTAATCAAACTTAATTCGCTTGTGACTCACAAATACAAATAATTTAATCTATAGTTTCAGGCATTCCTCACTTATTGTTAATTATTCCTAAAATACAATTTAAAAAATTTCAATTATAAGACTAATCGTAAATAAACTTCAAAATCAATCTAAGTTTTAAACAGTTTGATGTGTATTAGAAAACTTTCAGACTATAAACTTTATCAATAACTGGCGGTTTGTGTGCATTCATACCCTTCAGATTCGGAAATATTTTTGTTACGAGTATTGAATGATTGAATGAATAAATAAATTCTAAATTAAATTAAAACAATATTTGAATCAATAACCACAGAATTTATTGCAATTACCGGTAATTATAGTAGAGTTGCATAAGTGATCTAATCGTGGTTTAGGTAGACAAGCGGTGTTTGGTTTGCGGTATGAGAGTCGCCACCTGTCGGTGAGAGTGGTAGTGAAGCGATGCTTATTTCGCCGCTTATTAGTCGCCTCTCTGTGTGTGAATACATTGAATGCATTGACTGTGTATTGACTGCAGTATTGAATGAGTATTGCATTGAAAGTGTGTTTGAGTTTGAGTTCATATATCTCTTCACACAAAGTAAAGCCAATCGTCTGATGGCGTAAAAGGTTGTTATGTTTGCGACGTTAAGACATCCCAAGAATTTGACCAAACATTCAATTAAATCAATTATTAATACGATTTAAATCACATTTAATTGCATTCAATACGGAGTCAACGATTCAATCAATTGTTGTCTGAATTCGGTATTGACTCTAATATTGAATTTGTATTGAAATTGATTTGCAATTCAAAGACTAAGACTGAGACTGAGATTCAACTCTAACTAATCGAAAGAATACGAATAGTGAAGACATGTCTCATCCGCCGGTAGAGTCACTGCCATCGGAACTGCTTCGGGAGGGCATAGTGGAGGTGAGGGGAGACAACGGAGCCTTCTATAAGGCCTTCATTGTCGACATCGATGACAACACTTCCGTCGATCTGAGCGCAGGTCTCGACTCTGAAACCAATACCTCTTCAGTCAATGCGCTCACGAACTCGAGTATCACTTCTGTGGACAACTCGAAGATAACGCTCGCCTTTGAAAACGATTGGTTACCGCAACAGAAGTTCCCCATCAATAGGGTTCGACTGCCGCCGCCCAACGGCCAGACCTCTCTCTCCCAGACCACCAGCCCTTCGAACGGCTCTAACGCCTCACTCGACGGCAGTCTAAGCGCATCCGCGGCCAACAGTATTGCCAACAACGCCAACAGTTCTGTCGTTTTGGTGCCGCCGATCATCACTGAAGGCATGGAAATAGAAGTACTTTCTTGTACTAACGACGGGGAACAGTGTGGTTGGTGGAGGGCTCAGGTCAAGATGATCAAGGGTATGTCTCCATTGCCATTACCATTGCCTTCCCCTCTCTCTCTCTCTCTCTCTCTCTCTATATCTATTGCATTGACTGTATTTCAGGTGACTTTCATGTGGTTGAGTACCAGAACGTGAGCGCAGCCGACGGCACATCCGTTCAGAGCACACCCAACCACCAAACCTATAGTGAAATAGTGGCCAGTGATAGGATTCGGCCCAAGAATCCGCACCCATTGCTGACGACAAACCCGTTTTATAAGTTTGAAATCAAAATCCCTGAAGACATCAGAAGTATGAACACGAGTTGGCTGACGAAGGCTGAGGCGCACAAGCAGTTCAAGCAGTCTATCGGTGCTGTTGTGGTGCGATTCGACGAACCGAATGGCGTTTTGATTTGTGTTGGATATGCGCCGCACGAGAAGACATACTTAGCCGGCATTACCCAAAAGAGGGCCACAATGTTGAGTGAAATGCACTTTCGGAACATTAAGCAAAAGCTGGTTCTCCTCTCCCGCACCGAAGAGGCAGCCAAACAACTGGAGTCGACTCGCGGCCCCTTTGGCACCGGCTTCACAGGAACTCATTACGGCGGCTCTTCCGGTCAGAACTATGTGGTCGAAGTAGTGGTTGCGGAACACCTGATGGGCTTAGCTATCGGCGCTCACGGCGTCAACATTCAAAACGCCCGCAAAATGGACGGCATTTCTGCCATTGATATCGAAGAGAACTCCTGTATATTCAGAATCAAAGGCCAATCACTGGAGGCGTGCCATAAGGCCAGAGCTATGTTGGAGTTCGCGGAGAAGGGCATTGAAGTGCCGCGAACTCTGGTCGGGAAAGCCATCGGCAAAAACGGTCGTATCATTCAAGAGATCGTCGATAAGTCGGGAGTAGTCCGGGTGAAGATCGAGGGCGACAACGAGAACGAGGCACCCAGGGAGCACGTGCCGTTCGTGTTTGTCGGCACTTCCGAGTCTATACAAAACGCCCAAATTCTTCTGGACTACCACTTAAACCATTTACAAGAAGTCGAAAAATTAAGACAAGAGAAGCTCGAAATCGTTCACCAGCTGAGGAACATCCAACAGCACCCGACCCCTCACCACACGACGCCCTCCTCTTCGATGACTATTCAAACACAACAACAATTGATGAACAAAAACATCGCAAACAGTTCGGCACAGATTCACGACGAGTCCGACCAGAAGTACGGCTCCGACAGAGTCAGGAGTGGCCCTCAGAGGGGAGGAATGTCCAGATCTGACAACACAAGTGGCGTCAACTCCCGAGGAATGTCTGGTTCGAGGAATTCCGGTCGCGGAGGAGGAATGGGAGGAACGGGAAATATTCGGAGGTATAACACAAACTCGAACCCAATGGAGAGGGGAGGGGATAGGGGGGAGAGGCGTGTCTCCCATCCGCGCAATCAAGCGTTCAATAAGTCGCGGCACGGCTTCAAAGAGGGAACGCCTGTCGAGGAGAGCAGTTCGATGGCCAACAGCCAGAAGTCCCATCGCGGCGATAGTCAACCCAACCAACCAAAAGGTGATACTTATGGCAAACCTCAGCGACAAAACCAACGCAACGACAGGACTGACAGGACTGACCACCGATTGGACAGAAGCGACCGAAACGATAGGAATGAACGCAAAGACAAAAGCGAGCGAAACGACAATTATTCTTCAACTGTAATCCGTTCGCAACAGTCGTCGTCCGGTTCTGTCGGTTCTGGAAATCCACAGAAAACACAACCGAATGAACCGAAAGAGTCGACGAAAAGCCAATCCGAGTCTAAACAGGCGTTAACTTCAACCCAACAACTGGTGAACGGAAACGCATAAAACATATTAGAGATAAGACGGGAATTACGACAACAAACCAACACTTAATTACTATTAACCTCTAGTTTTGTTTGTGTTTTCATTATTTGCTTTTCTTTATTTGAATTTTGATTTCTGTTTATAATTCATTAATTAATTGATTGACTATTATATCAAAAATTCTTATTGAATGACAAAACGAACTCTTATTAACATATTTGCAGGAAATGCATACTTCGATTGAAAATTATTCTCAAATTAGTTTAATTTTTAATTCATTTTTTAAAATTAGATTTTCAACTCCCGATCAAACGTCAATTTTTTCTCAATTTGTCAAAACAACAGAAAAAACAAATATAATTCGATTTTCAATTATAATTTGTTTGAATCGAAAATTTAAAACAAAAATATAAATATCACACAAAAACCTATTATTGAATTTTGCATTAAAAACAAGACAACCGGAACTGAATTGAATTTATATATAATTGTGAAAACGATGACAAGCCGTGCACTCGACCCGACCAGTCGTCAATTGGTCCGATTTATTAGAAAACTTTTTTTTAACCGAAAAACGTCGCAAATATTTATTGAATTTTAAGATCAGGTCAACAACCAGTGGTCGGAGTGCACGACAACCAATGATTTGATAATTGAAACTCTTTGTAAGGCATCTCTCAATCTTTGTTTCTTATTATTTGCAAATCAGCAATAAATTGAAATTATTTAAATGTATAAAAAAAACTAAAAAATTAATAAAAAATGTAAAATTTTCGAATTGATTCGCATTTATTCATTCATTTTTCGTTTTTAGTTTTAATGTTTTGCTCTTTAAATAATTGATTTTAGTTTTGGATTTATGTTTAATTCATAATTTATACGTTTTTATGATTTTATTAGATTTTTTTCAAATACAGATCTTTGATAACAACAAATAGTTAGATCGTTATACAAATTAAGTCTAAAAATTTTTTTTAAGGCAATATTTCCTTTAAAATAAGTTAATATCAGTTTTTGATGCATTAAAAAAGTTTTTCTCAATTTGTTTGGATATAATCAAATCAAATGAATTTAAATCTCAAAATTGGGTGATTTTAACGACATTTTGATTTTTCAATGAAATTCTATCACATTTTAAATATAAAAAAAGCGATGACTTGAGTCGAGAATTGCTTACTAGACGTTTAGAAAATTATAATTGACTTAAGCTTTAGTTTAAGTTAAAATTGAAAATTATTCTAAAATAAAATAAAAATGTTTTGCAAACTTATAAAACATATTTGAAATTTGATGCTTTCGAATAGCAATAAATTTAAATTCGATGAATGTATTACATAAGTGAAATGATTTCTACTATTAAATAGTTAAAAGTGAATATCAAAATAATGTTGTTTTCACTTAAATTATTTTATAAAATAAGTTCTAAAATAGTTTCTAATTAAAAGTGATTTTGAGTAAAAACATTTGATATAAGCAGAAAATATATTCGTGTTATAAATTATAAATTTTAGTATGACTTTTAAAAAGTGTTTATTATTTGAATTTAACTTATATTCATTTGGAAACTAATTTATTTCTGTTTTTAATTATCAAAAATATTAATAAACTATATATAAAAAGATTTCTGCTTTATATTTAAATACAAATTTATGAAATTCAATGAAGAGATAAATTATGCAATTATTTGATTAATTGTATATATGAAGAATCAGGTAATTCCTTCTCTATGATCCTAAGCTGTTGGCAGACGTCAGACATCGGTAGTCTGTCCTGTGGTCTCATTTGCCAACAGCTAAGCATTATTTTGTATATGTTGTCGGGACACGAGTCCGGTTTGGCCAGTAGTTTGCCGCAGGTCACTTGCTGGATAACTTCGTGGTTAGATAATTCGTACCAAGGTTGTTTCCCGAATGTCATGATCTCCCAGAGCACTACTCCAAAGCTATAGCAATCGCTTTCTATTGTGAATTTGCGGTATATTATCGACTCGGGAGCCATCCATCGGATTGGAAGTAGGGTCTGGCGACCGACCTATCCATTTGACGTAATTGTTAATCATATCGATTAAAGCAATACTGAATTCAAGAATAGTTTACTCTATAATAATCAGTTGAATAGACATCTCTAGACATTCCAAAGTCACCAATTTTAGTGACCAAACCGTAGCCGACCAGACAGTTGCGAGTTGCAAGGTCCCTGTGCACGAAATGCTGTTCGCCCAGGTATTCCATACCCGATGCAATTTGGATGGAAATGGTTAACAAATCACTTTGAGTTAGGGGTCCAATGGATTTGATCGTACAGTTGGAGGAAATGGAATTGTCGGCCGGTTTTGACATAAGCACATCGGGTCCTCGGGTTCGGAGAAAGTTATTCAGATCTCCGTATTCCATGTACTCGAATAACATCATAAACGGGTCGCCGTCTAGTGATATGCCATAGAAATTCACTATATTAGCATGCACCAAGTTCATCAGCAGCTCAGCCTCCCTCTCGAAGTCTTTCCGGGCCTCTTCAGACGTCACGTCTTTAAGCGTTTTAATCGCCACAAGAGTTGTCGGTTCGTCCGGAGTTATGAAGTCTACAGTTCCTAAAAATACTGAAAATAACAAAAATTAGTTTTTATTTTGCAATCCACTTGTTTTTCATTGCGAATAAATAAATTTAATTTTTAGTTGAGTTGAATTTATTGATAATTTAATGACGTCATTATAAAGTGCTTGTTTTTTAAAATGTACAAGCTGTAAATTTTGATATATGTAATTTTATAGCTGTTCAATATTTTATGTTATATAATGCGTCAATATTTTATTACTAATTAATTTTTGTTTTCAAACATATTTTATTTGTTTGTTAAATAAAAATAACTAAATTATAAGCTGTGATGTTAAAAATTTTACAAAAAAGAAAAAACAATTTAATTAATATTTTTTGTTATAATTTAAAAGAAATTTGCGTATATAAATTGTCAAATTATTTATGTGTGCTTTTGTCACTAATACTAAATAATGAAAATATCTGATACTTCTAATATAGAATACTGTTATATAGAATAACTCTTTTTTAAATAAATGAGTCAGTCGTCACACATTTCTATTTTTAATTCAGCCCAAATAATCTAATTTTCTTAGAGTTGTACGTAGTTAAATTTTTAGAACATTTTGTGTTAAATTTAAAACAAAATTTAACGTCTATTTAACGTCTAGCCTAAATTTTCCTAGCAAATTTTAAACCCATTTCATTTTATGATTAATTTTTAAAATTTTCACAACTTGTTAAAATTTAGACTAAATTTACTTAAATAAAGATTTAAACAAAATTTCCAACTATAAATATTCTACATTAGTTTTGAATGTTGGTTTTATTTTAAAATTTGAAATAAACTAGTAGTAAACTTGGTAATTTATTGAAATAAAAATCAAATAAATAGCAAACCTCTTCCAAACGCCCCTTCGCCCAACACTTGAATAAAACTAATTTTTTCTTTAGTTATGTGTTTAATGCCTAATAAAGTGACAAATTCTTGAGTTAATTGATTTAAAAGCATATCAAATGGCATAGAATACCGGAACTCAAGAACTTTTCGTTATCAGTCAAATAGTTGGGATTTTCAACCAGTTTCGACATATTCAGAGGTATCCTCTCTCTGGCCCTCAATTCTCTTCTTTTATTTACAGAATCATTATTCACACAAAAACATAAATTAATCAAAAATGTCGGACAAAGGTATAGGCAAAATGAGTCAGAAATGCTATCATTAATATCTGTAGCTCTTCTGCTTTGATGACTGGATTTCCATTTCCTCCAACTTATGCACACTATTAGACCTAATGTTAAAAATGATATAAATGCGACGATTGATGAAACCAACACTACTGGCAACTGAAAGGCAATCCATTTAATCAATTAATTAATTAATTTCGATTTTCATATTTATTCAAAGTAAATTAATCAGCAAAATTTTATTTTATAAAATTGCTACTAAAAAGCTAGAGTATTTTTTAAAATATACCCGGTTAGGTTTATTCAATTAATTTAAAATTAAAAAACTATAAAAATATATATTCTTTTACAAAATTAGTAAAAATTAACCATATTAATTAATTTTTAAAATTAAAAAAATTAAAATATATAAAACCTACTAATGACTAAAAGGATCCATTTTTTAATAACAACTAGCAACAAGTTGACAAAATATTTAAATTATTTTTGATTTGTTTTTAAAGTCAAATATTAAAAATAATTTTTGTTAAGTTTACTAAATAATCATTTAAAATAAAATGTTGTACTGTATTTTAAAAATTTAATTATTTTGTTTATTGTGCCGTTAAATACAATTTATATTTTAATTAATTAAACTTAAACTAATAGTTTAATTTTATTCTGAATATTTATATTATTGTATATCTAATGATTAAAGCTGTAAGTTTGGATCAAAATTTGAATTATTCAAAGTTTTAGAAACACAGAAAAATATAAGATTTTTAAAAAGTCAAAAGTAGTAATGTTGAGAATCGTAATATTAAAAATTGTAATACTGTACTACAGTTTTCGATATTCGATATTACAATTTTTGATCTTTTAATTTTCGATATTATGATTTTTGATATTATAATTTTCAATGTTACAATTTTCGATTTTTGATATTACTATTTTCGATATTACAATTTGCAATATTACTATTTTTACTTTTTAAAAATTTTGTGTTTTTATAATCCAATAAAATTAAACGACACTAAATGATCCAAATTTACAGCTTTACTAATAATAAACAAAATTCAATTATTGTTTAAAGTATACTTTAATTATTTAATTATATAAATTAATACTAAAAGCAAAATAATATAATATTAATTGCATATCTAAAAATGTAAATGAAAAACTTAAAAAATAAAAATATTGTAAATTATATTATAGCAGGGTTTGCCAAGATCGAGTTAGGAAGCAAGATAGGTAGAAGCAAAATAGCGGATTCTTTGTTAATACTTTAGAAAATAGTTAAATGTATGGATTCCAAAGGGAAAGTGGTTGCCAAAAATCTGTTTGATTTTAAAAATTGGCATTTAGTCGGCAAAATAGGTTTCTGTTTTTTATTTGCCGGTTGACAAATTTTGTGAGTTTTATGACCAAAATTTGAAATTGTTTCCTAAATTGGTGTTAAATCCAGTTTAAATTCAGATAAATTAACTAAATTTACTTTAACTCATGTTAAACCTGATTAAATTGCGTTATAATTATATAAGTTTTTAAAGTTATTTATATAAATCCCTTTCCGGATTCCTCCTAGAAAGTAAATTTTTAAAAATTGTTTTCTTAACTCTCCCTTAAATGAGTCGACCTTCTGAATTCCTGGTAAAATGACAAACATTTCCGATCTAAACTAAATTCAATTTAATTAGAAAAATTTAAAAGGAATACTTCCTGCAAAATTTAAGAAGTATTTGCCAAATTTTTAATATTAGTAGATATTTTTGCTATAACCCCCCCCCCTTGAATAATTTTGCATGATATTATGTATAAACCAGGAATCGAAAATGGGGGATCAGGCAAAAATCCCCCTGATTTTGAAAATTTGTATTTACTCCCCTCTCCTAGCATTTGGCCTGCAAAAAGGTATCCCTTCAAATTTTTGCAGGACGCCAAAGGCTGTCGGTAAATTTTTTTGTTTTTTCGGCCAAAATTAGGAAATTCGGTTTAAATACAGTTAATTTAACTAAATTTAGTTTAAATTCCGTTTAAATCCAGTTAAATTAGGTGAAATGTCATCATAAATATATAGTTTTTGGAAAAATCCCTCCCCTGATCCCCTCCTGAATTAGCCGACCTTCTCGATCCCTGGTATAAGCTATCGTATGTTAATTTAATTTTATCATATTTTAAATGACTTAATTAAGCTATACGTTAATTATAATTTTTAAATAAAGCAATTTTTAGGAAAATTCTATAAAATATGTTTTTTAATACAGTATTTTAATTTAGAACCACTAAACATACTTGATGCTATTATTTTAAAAAATAACACAAAAATAATAATAAACAAATGAAATAAAGTGTTTTGTTATACAGTAAGATCTGTATAATTTCACACTGTTGGGACCAAGGTTTATGCAATGTGAAATTAGACAAATAAAAAAATTATTTAAATTCAATGTTTTGTTATTAATAATATAGCTAAAATTACTAATTTTTAATTAAAAATTAATTATATTTAGTAATTTTCATAACATTTTGCAACATTTTAAATTTATATTTCTGTTGTTTTATGTTTTTTTATTTGATTAATTTTAAAATATTAATAATATGATTTGTGTTATACATCACAATTATTACAGTTAATTGATATTGCAGTTAATTAGAAGCATATTATTTTAGTTTAAAATTTAAATTTAACATATATTTTTAAAATTTGTTAATCAAAGATTACGTTTTCTACTATTATTTAATATTAAATTAATGTATAGTTAGTGTTCGGGTTAGTTTACAAAATTTAACATGTTTATTGAGGTTTTTTATTTTTAGCTTGCATAAAAAATTAATATATTTGCTAATTTAAACATGATAAATTTTATATTTTAAATATAATGCTTATAATTATTTTATATTAAAATGTGAAATTATAAAACTAAATTAACTTGATCGTTTGGCTATTTATATGTGAAAGTGAAAATAAGCAAATGTGAAATTAGTGCTATACTTTTACATAGGTCCCAAAATTGTTCTGATTATGTTTGTGAAATTAGACAAATTGTGAAATTAAGCAATGTGAAATTATACAGATCTTACTGTATTGTCAAATATTATATTTAATACTTCAAATAAATTGAATACTGTATAACAAATAAAAGCTTCCGGATATATAACTTACTGTATATGCAAATGCCTTGTTAATTTAAAATAATTCAATACTGTTTATGTCGAGATAAAGAAGAAAAAGGATTAGCTAAAAATCTCCATAATTTTAATAAATGTAATTCACTCCCTTAGCATAAAAATACTCTCTATAAATTTTTGATTTTTTTGTAAAGATTAGAAAATTTTCATTAAATTGAAGCTAAATTCAGTTAAATTAACTAAATTTAGTTTATACTTGTTATAACCCCACTCCATCCCCAACCTCATTCCCTTAACCGACCGACCTTCTAAATCACTGCTTTTATTCTTCTAACTAACTTATAGTACGATTATAAAACGTAAACTAATATATATATTAAATGTATAATATAACTAATGTAAAGTTTTATACATAATTAAAATATTAATTTATATTAACAAAAAGTAACAGCAGTGAACATAAACTAATTGTAATAAACTATTTAAAATAATTGTATATAATTTTTTATATGTAAAATATTTTTTATAAAAATTTAATATAAAGCATCTAAATCGACTATTTTAAATTAAAAATTAATTAAACATAATGAACATTAAATTGATGTGAATTTCTAATTTTTATTACTGTATAACAAACAAACAAAAATCTTAAATTCCGATTCAATGTCAAGAAGCGAGTTCTCTGAGCGCTATTTGTTCGACAAAGTACTGCAAAGAAATACATTTTGGGTTCGAATACTTGTCAACAATTTTTACATTAGTTTCTCGAATATAATGGAATAGTTTATAAAACTGAATATAAAGAAAAATCAATTGAATGCCTCTAAACTCAGATACAAATAATAGAACATTTTCTGAAAGCAAAGTTAAAATAGAAAATATAAAAAGCTTTAAATACAAACATAACGTTATATTAGAAAAAATTTGATTAAGTTTTGCTGAAATATTTATATTGTTTATTTTTAATTTAATTAATGCCTTTTTGTAAATTCAATTTTTAATCAAAAGAAACAGAAAATTAATTAAATTTTTTAAAGTAAAGAACAGTTTGACATAAGAATCAGAATTGCTAACAAAATATACAAAATCTCAAATGTATTTCAAGTTTAAAGAAAAGCAAATTTGAAATATTTCTGCTGTTGTTCTGGAAATTGCTTCAGTTCTAAAATCTCAAAACTCATGATAAGACTCATGGGTTTTAAGCATTGATTCGCTTAAATATTCGGTATATAGACTATAGACTACTGTAAGAAACTTTGCAAAAAATATTAGTTATCTATTCTTTTGCTGATTTGTATCGTAAGAAACAAAAAGAAGTCTAAGTTAGCAATAAAATGGAGATTTATTTACTAGAATTGGGTCTGAAATTTGATCGAAATCTGCTTCTTCTGAGATAATTGTGTCACTGCCTGACGGTTGGGGCGGATATGGGTTTGGATGTCCTTTTGGGCTCCGCGTTGGCCCCTGAAAGAGTGGCTTTACGTCTACTGTTAGGCAAAGATAGAGTAAAAACATTAAAATGTTATGTTATATCCCAATGATGTCTATCGAGTAAATGGACAAACCTTTATGGAATTGAGCCTCGACTGACATATTCGCTTCGCCCAGAGAGTTGACGGCTATTAGTGTATATAAGCCGTCGTTCACATGCGTTGCCCTTTCGATCTGCAGACAACCTGACAATCATAATAAGATAATATTTCACATTTTATCGTTTAAACTTTTTATTCTATTCTAGTCTTTCACTTCAAATATTTATTTTATTTTACTTTGTTTTATTTAGTTTAAATTAATACTTTATATCTTTATAATTAAAAATAAAAAATTTTAATATTTAACAAATGCTTTACCTCGATTATTAAACATTTATTTGTGTCAATATTTTTTTCAATAATTTACATCAAGCTATAAATACTGTATAAATTAGCTTTGTATTTATTAAAATTTAAAAAATAATTAGTAGAAAAACATGCAAAATACTAAATTATCAACAATTTCTGTTTGATTTAAATAATTAAAAAAAATTCTTTTACTCAAAGCTCTTTAAATTTTGTCGAAACTTTAAGTGGTATTTTGGATCGGTTTTATTTAAACCAAAAACTATTAGTTTAAATTTAAATAGCCAAAAGATACTTGGTCAATAATTATTAAATTGTGAATAATAGCTTTTATAAATTTTTAATACATTTTCGAATAACTTACCCTCATTTTCGTAATCATTTTTAAATGCAGTGGCAATTTCAAGATCTTTAATAGTGTCCGACATGTTTAAGGGCTGGTTATTAAAATACCAAGTTCTGGTGACCAAGGGAACGCCAGTTATCCGGTATTTGATGCACCAAAAAAACTTTCTCTCTATCTCTAACTGAACTATATTTGGCGGCGCTTTAAAGGCAACAAAGTTTAACAATATTTAAAATCATTTTAGAGATAGTTATTAAAAATAATTATATCAACAAAATATATTTTAAAATAATATATTGTTGCTTGATTGAATATTATAAAGTTAATACAATTCTAAAAAAATATATAATTTATATGGCAAATTAATCTTACATAACAAAATAAGTCATCAAATAAAATATTCAAAAAATAATCAAATTTTGCAATAAATATACAGCCGTTCTCAAATCTTGTTCATATAAATTATTTTTTGCTATTATTAATATTTTTTGTGAATTTACTATAAAAATTTCTTGTTAAAATACTAAACAGGCAATTTAAAAAAAATTAAATGTTTAATAAAATATGTTTAATATATTTTCGAAGAAATGTATATATAGTTTTTTGTTCCTCCCCCTCCTATCCTAAGTAATAAAGGATTTATTTTTGGGATTATTTTACAAAAATGTTCTTAAATTGATATTTTAAACGACTGCTGAGTCGGTCAGACATTCTTAATGTTTAAAATAAACAAAACTTTGCAAACAAAGTAATTGTTGTTAAAGAAATGTTATCTTACTCTAAAATAGAGATATACAAAATATAAAACCAAATAACAAATAATCAATTAAATTAAGTAAAAACCGGAAATAATTTAAGCTATTGGTCAATAAAAGTAAAAATCTATTGATTATTGTTTTGAGTTGAGTGTAAGGAAAGACAAACTATTGGGTAATATATTACTAAAGAGTAATAGAAGTGATTTGTTGTTCTTTGCGTTAGATTTTGCACAAAAGAATAATTGATTAAAAGGAAGACATAGACATAAATCAATTGGAAATTGAGTTAGAAAACAGCAAATAGTTGTCTATTATATTAAAAGATCATTTGATAATACGAGTCTAATAGCGCAATAAAACGACTGCAAAGTATTCGCAAAATAATTACCAAAAATATAATCTAAAAAAAAGAATTTGTGAAAACGGAAACCAAAAATACAGGCATTTGTCGATAGATGAACCAAACAATTGTTGCCATATAGAATCAAAATTGAGATTTTTTTATAACTTATTTCAAATGTTTCCATAATTGCTTAGACAAATCTGATAACAAATGTTTGATTTAATGTATTTTAATATTAAATCTCTTTTTATAATCAATTAAGTTATATCGCTTTTTTTCTTATTGAGAAAATGGTTTGATTAAAAAAATTAAATTAATTGATATAATAAATTGTTAATAATTTATTAATTAACTAATCTGGGCAACTTAATTAAAAATGTTTTTGGTTTATTTATCAAAACAATCAATTAATTAAACGCTAATGTTTCCCAAAGTACACAAGAACTCTATTTTGGCAAATGAGGATGCATCAATTTTGTGACTATTTATTAATGTTTATTACTTTTCTGACTTGTCACTACCTTGCACAACAGATAAAGATTAATTTTGTTATTGTTATTAAATAATCTGTGCTGGTGACACTTTTATAAAAATAAAATAAAACTTATTTTTGATTAAACAAAATTTACGAAATGTACCACTAGTTTAAACTTGCATAAAATTCGATTTTATTCACAAAATTTAAAAAAAGAAGGTGAAGTTTTAACAATTTTGCCAAATTAAGCTTACTTGTTTATAAAATACCCATTAAAATAATTTTTAAAATTTTTATTCAAAATAGTTTTCAATTTTAAAAAATTTGACTTCAATAGAAAAAGATAGAGAAATATAAATATTCGGAATAAATTTGCCTTCTTCCCCCTCCCCCTCCACAACAGCACAGAGTTGAAATTGTACTAATAAGAAATTGAGCAAATTTATTTTTAAAAATAGTTTGGTATTTTCTTGGGCACTATTCAAAAATTTTTAATTTTTACACAATCTCTATATATAATCCTGAATCATATAAACTCTAATTTTATTTCTATTTCTAAAAACTCAAAATTTTAGTTAAAATAATTAAACAATATATTTATTAATAATGAAAAAAGTACCTTATTTAAAACAATAACTGCTAAAAATGTTAATAATTGGTTAATTTAATATGCAAAAATAATTTATACTGTACTGTATTGTCCTTAAAAAGGACATGAGTCTTGCTAGTAATAAGTTTGTTTCATGGCAAAATTAGTGTTCCTTTCTGCATGTTGGTCACAGTACTAAAACACACTTCTCTATATTTATTTAAAAAAACTTAGAAATTCTAAAATCTAAATCTTATTCAAATAGTATATAAAATAAAATTAATTTGTTAAGGATTACTTTTTTATCATAAAAGTGTTAGGAAACAAAAATAACTGCACATGTTCATTTTTAAATATTAAAACAAATTTATAAAAAGATTAGGAATATAATTAAATACTTAAGAATTAATAAAAATTAAAGTAAGTATTAAAGTTTCTATTTTATATATATTCACATTTAAGTCTTTTTAAATTTATTCTTAAAAAGACAATAATAAAGCAATAAAATAGTAAAGAAATTAAAAAATAATAATTCCGTTAATTGTTAAATAAATATATTTATAAATTTAAAAAAAGAGTTTGAAATTTTTTAAATTTATTCTTCATTTGTCATTTTTAATTGCATTAATACTATATTTAGTTATGTATTGCTTTCAAACTTTTGCTTTTAAACTGATGAAAATAAAACTAAATCTAATAAACATAAATAAATAAATAGTTTTAGATCCGTTTTGTTCTACTTTATCTATTTAACTGAATAAACATGTTGGAATATTTGTTTAATTTGATTATTTTATTCGTTTCATGAATATTTAATTTAGAAATGATTAAAACACGAATATCTACTTTAATCGTTATTTATGCTTGCAGTGTATATATATAAATTGATTAACTAGTTTATTTTAAGTTCGGATATTTTTACTTTTTATACAATTCAAAAAACCTAAATATATTCTAAAGTCTTATTTTGCAGAATTTCTTTTTGTATAAAATTTAAACTTATTTTACATTTATTGTCAATCAGTGAATGCGTGCAACGAATCTATAAAAGTATTCAATTTGTTTGCAGACATTGATATAAGAATTTGAGAAATAAAAACAATAAAAACTAAAAGTTTGCAAACTTGATCGAAGACATACATAGAATTCTGAGAAAGGCGGAATCGTAGCTCTTGCCCACTATGTTCTCAGCAATACAGACGACATATCCATTGTCAGCTCCATGTGCCTGATTCAGGTAGAGGGTTTGGCTGATTCTTGTTATGCTCCGATCTTTAGCTGCTTTAACAGCTCTATTGTCAGAATTGCTTTTATTCGAATTTTGTGCCTTTTCTATGACAACAGATTGCCTAACCGTCACATTAGACTGAAGTCCAGTTATATTCCAAGAAAGTCTTAAACATATGTGCAATCAATTAACCAATTGTTAGATTGCATTAAAACTCTTTTATCTTACTTAGGAATAGGAGATCCACTGGCCGTACAAACCAGTACTTCCGACTGACTTTCATTTATTTCGATTTGTTGTGGTTTTACCACTACTTCGGGCAGATCTAGAAGTAAACAAAACAATAAAACATAATATTATTTCTGTTCAACAATTTATCCGTTTTATCACTAAATATCATCGATAACATTAAAATAAGTTATGTTATAGCAATGTCAGATGTTGCTATAACAGAAGTTATAGTAAAGCCAAATGTTCTTAGCTTGCTAAATCTACAAATACTCTGTACACCTTTGTACATCTATGTTTATTGTTTGAGTTCAAATAAAAAAACTTTTGTAAACATTTGCTTTATTTTTTTTCTTATAATTTAATTTAGCAGTAATTTAATTTTTTAAAAATTTGCTTTAGCAATAAAAATGTATCTTCTTCATTTTTATCTAATATATAAAAAAGCATGTTCAGTTAAAAATATAAAAGTTTGTTTCAGTTTGCAATTTTTCCATTGTTAGTGTTTAAAAATTATTTAAATAAAGTTTTGTAATAATTTTAATTTGTCTTTTGGTAACTATATTTTTATGTCTTCAATAAAAGTCCGTTTAGCCAATTCAGACTATAAAGTTAATGTCTGTAATTTCGTTTCAATATTTATATAATATTGAATTAATTCAATATAATAACAATAAAATAATAATAAATTCAATTATAATTAGTTATATTTGCAGTAATTGTAAATATTTTTATTTATTTTTTCTGAACAACAAAGAAAACAAAATAGAAACAGATACAAATTTTATCTCTATTTATGTATTTTTAAACCTGAGAAGCTTTAATTATATAATATATATAAAGGATTATAAAAGTAATAACGCATAAATTTAAAATACGGCTGATTAATTATTCTAATTAAGTATATTAGTTTTTTTTATACAAACAAATAATTAAATTTATTTAAAATAAATAATTTAAAAAATTAATATAAATAAATTAATTACTAATTTAGTAAAAATAATAGATTACTGACCGCATCCAGGAATCGAAACATTACTCAATCGCAATGTGATATTGAGTTTGTCATCAAAACAGGTAATACTGTCTGAAAGCGGACCTAATATTCCGTTTGGTTTAGATATCTGTCGCTGAATCCACTTCGAGGAACAGTTACACGAAAGGGGATTGTTCTCCAATTCCAGCTCTGGTTCGCAAATATTCAAAATATTAATTAACACTCAAGAGATTCAGAAGTTGTCATTAATTTTGAAATTATGTTAAAATAGAAAAAATGTCAAAACAAACACTCTGCTCAATGTGATCTTGGGATATTTTGGTTAGTGCAAACTTGTTATAAATTTAATTATTTATATTCATTGAATTTTAGTTATTTTACTCTAATTACTATATTTTTCTTTTAATCGAATTAATAAAATATTTTTTGCTTATTATTATTATTATGCGTTTAAACATAACTCTGCGATAAAAATAACAAATTTTAATAACTATAATAAAATTGTATTAAATTAATCAAAATATTATTCAAGTTATTGTAAATAATTTCTTTAAGTTTAATAAGCAAATAAATTGTAAAACTCCTAAAGTTATTTTATTTTATTTTTTTATAATAAAAATATTTGCTCGCTTACATAATAAAATTATAAAAATAATGTCAATAAGTAAATTTTTAATTTATAATCTTTTTAATATTAAGCCTGTTTATTTAGAATATAAACAAACATTAATTTATTTTTTAGAAATATTTTAATAATATAAGATAAGATAAACATTTTGCATTAGATATTTGCCTAATGGCAAATTTAAAAACTCAAACTTTCAAAATATTTTTATGTATTAGATTGCTTACTATTTTTAAAATAAAATTTATTATAAAAACATTTATATTAATATTTGTTAGTAGACGAGAATGAGTTTAGATAGATCAAGTAGAGTTTAAATAAATAATTTAAAATAATGATATACTTTGCTCTGAATTTACACAATTTTCAGAAAAGCTTAAAGTACTTATCGTTATTTTAAAGATGGAATAAATATTAATAAAATTCTATTGTTTTCAATATATAAACAGTTCCAAAATATCGTTATAACAAATCAAATAAATAATATTTAATATATATTTTATTTTGCAATGTATTAATAGCAATAAAGAAATCACTACAGTTTAAAGTCTATTCATTAATAAAAATATATAATAATTAATTAATTGTATTTAGTTTTGTTTTAGGTTTATATTTGAAACAAAAATCTTTCTACAGTTTGTAAGTTTATATCTTTTATAATAAACTGATAAGAAATACATTATATAAAGAAAACCCCCTTTCTCCTTTAATGCAGATTTCACACAATATAAAGGTTTAGACTGTACGGACGCATTGTAGAGCTAAGAGCTCTAAATATTTAGACGTTGCTTAGAATCTTACAATAAAGCTTCTAGCTACGTGCTTATGCTATATACTTTATTCATAACTTAAGTTACAATAAAATAATTTA
>JAQFXP010001263.1:0-20460 GCA_034693685.1 Belba bartosi
TGGGTATGGGTATGGGTATGGGTATGGGTATGGGTATGGGTATGGGTATGGGTATGGGTATGGGTATGGGTATGGGTGGGTATGGGTGGGTATGGGTGGGTATGGTGTATGCCATATATCACATACATTCAGGTCTTAGCTCTTATTGTTAGTTTGCATCTGAGTTATGGTTTGGGTTATATGTAATGCCGTTTTATTTAATGTACGTTTGCAGACAATCGTCAGTCGTGTCTCTACTATCCTTTGCTACTCCTCCTCAGTCCTGTTCTGTTCCTACTTTAATGCCTAAACACTGCCTCTCTATAGCACTGGTACTCTAAGAGATGATCATCTGATGAAACGAAGGGAAAGAACAGAAAGAGAATTAAGGAAAAGACAACAGAACTAGAGATCGAGAACTGTTTGGATCGAAATGCGAACAACAAAACACCAGAAGAGGTGCTTCGCTTGACAGCCAAACGCAAAGACATTGCAACGAATTTAAAAGCAATAGAAAACCGGATCCATATTTATACATCATATATGGGTATATATACTGTATATATATAGTGCAAAGAATAGAGGAATAGAGAAGACATTAGTGGACAAAATATAGAACAGGAAAATAGGAAAAGGAATGGAGAGAAGAATGAGAGGAATAGTGGCTAAAGAAGTGAAAAGTAAACGAGAGTTCGGTTCGCATCGCATCTCTCTTACAAACACAACAATTCTCAAGTGGCCGACAGAAGGCCAGACCCGTCTATCTAATGAATAGACTCAATATAAGTCCACTAATACATTGGGTCTAAAAACTTTCAATGACTGATAAATGTTTACTAAATCGTAAGTCTTTTTTTCTATCAAATAAATTCACTTCTATTTCATTCGCGATATTTATGACTCAAATCTTAAGACTCTTTTTCCTAATAATATATAATATATCAGAAAGTGTTTGATCAGAAAAATATTTTTTTATTTGTCATAAATTCTATGATTTATTTATTGGAGAAATAAGTTTCTTTTTTTGATTCAATTTAATTCATATTTTTCGCCTCTTTTTTAAATAATATTTTCTTCGATTAGTTAATACTTATTCAGTGTTGTGTGAAAAGTAAAAGAATTCGATTCAATCGATTCCTATAGGCTATAGCTATTGATTATATTTTAAGTTCAAAATTAGAGAAATTTATTCCAAAGTTATTAATGTGTTTTCAAATTCATACAAAAACATCGATTGAGAGAAAGAAAAAATAAAAATAAAGAAAAGAAAAGAAGAAAAATAAGAGAAAAATAGGGAAATATTTTTGGATGAATGAAGTGATGAACAAATGAATGAACTAATAATAGAGAATAAAAGTTCATTTTCTTGTTAAAATTTTGATGACATTTCTATTTAAGATAATTTGTTTTCAACGCAATCTTTATTTGATTTGCCATTCACTCACTTTTTGGTATTTTTATTCCCGGTTTAAATGTTTTCTATTATGAAATCATATCAACCCTTAATACTAATGCTTAGATCTGTTGATAAACTGACGAATAGAATAATTAAAACTAAAATTCTCACTCATTCTGCATAAAAATAATGGAAAAAGAATTAAATTCAATAGATTTTTCATTCAGGTCTCAAGCCTTCTCTCTCTCTCTCTCTCTCTCTCTCTCTCTCTCTCTCTCTCTCTCTCTCTCTCTCTCTCTCTCTCTTGCTTTCTACTCCTGCTCTCTCTCCTCTCCTATCTCTCTCTCCAGTATTAATCAGCATTTCCTGATTTACATTACATAACACAATATTTTAGAATAAATAATAAATTCAATTACAGTATAAACACAAAAAAAAAGAAAATTAATTATTGGTATTCGCAAAATAAAAATCTCTAATCAATAAAATGCAAAATTTTTGCTTTAAATCTAAAAATAGAGATTTAAAAAATTTAATTAAGTTAATTGTTTGATATTCACTTTGCAATCAATAAAATTGCTTTATTTTATTTAAATAAATTGAATTTAGTTCATATTTTGCTTTCTGATTGGAAATTTTAAAGATAGTTAGCAAAAATCTCTATTTAAATTGAATACAACAATACAGTAATCATTTGTGCATTTTGTTGGAAAGAATATTAAATATTTAAAACAAGATTTCAAAAAAGTATGTTTTCTATACATATTATAAATGTATTAAATAATTGAAACGAATTGTAGAAATGATTAAATTATTTATTTATCCTATTATTATAAAACGCGTAAAATAAACAATATTCTAATCAAAACATTCAACTCTTAAACTCCGAAACTCTATATTCTATATATTCTCAATATATTATTTTTAAAAACGACTCTCTTGTTCCGCATCCCATTGGGATTTGCATCCAATTTTTAAATAAATAAAATATAATTTTTTTAAAAGATAAAACCCCAAAAGCTTTTATCGATTCAGTAAATACATCGAAATAATCAAAATATAGAGAATTTAAATATATATATATTTAGTAATCCTTTTAGAAAGATATCGCTTTAAATAGTTATAAAAATTTGTATAAATAGTAAAATATTAAATACATAACATAACAGGCTTTAAATTTTTGTGTTTTTCAAACAACACAACAATTTAAAGCTAATAAAAAGCAGAAATAGATGTCTAGAATGGCCTAAAACGGCAATTCCCAGAACTGCACTACCAATGACTGAATGACTCATTAAGTAAATGTTTAAAATCCTAATACTATTATCGTATTTGAAAAATTGATACCTTTTTTATATGTAAAACAATAGATGAGATGTGAGTCGAAACGGATAAACAACAAACAAATTGATTGAAATGAATGGATATTCGATTGATTCGATGGTCAATAATGGCGTTTCGAAGTAGAGCCGATCAAACGGTCAGATTTAAGCCGAGATTCTGTTCGTATCTATTATTCTAGCCATACATTTCTGGTCAATGAAGTGTAGCTATCATTTAAGTATTGGTTAATACCACCAAAATAGTGGCGCTCTCTTCCAGTTCTCATTTTTTTCATCTCGTTTTTCGTACAGTAATTATTCCGAGTGTTAGTGTTGTATCAAAATTGGAGCAATTTTTTAGAGTAGAAAACAATTGGTTTTAGTTTTGTCTGAATTAAACACAAACAATAAATCGGTGTTTAACTGATTGATGATTAGGATGAGCCGATCAGATGTAGCCGAATCTCGTCGGAGTATAACAAAAATAATATTGAAATGAGAGCATCAGTAGAATAGCGAGCATTGACTGCATTGAGAGAACAGCTTTGCAGCGATCGAGTGGAGCCGAGTAGAGCTGAGCACCGCTAACGTCGAACTGCGGAACAGCAGAACATAATATGGCATTTCTCTACTGTCAGAACACTATACACTATACTTGTGCACTCTTTCATACACTTTCATGTTCTGTATGCACAGTACAGTCAGTACAGTCAGTACAGTATGCACTGCATCGTCATTCTCACCACTGCTTTCTGTGCCGCAAACTGCTCTCAAACTGCTCTGTTCGCCCGATCCGCCAAGCATTCCGTGCCCGTGCCAACTGCATTCGATCCCATCGCACAGTGCTACTTCAACGATTCATGCCAGGCCCACTGCGCATGACCAATCTGTCTCCACGGCTCCGACGCCGATCTACGTGTGCAGTGGCGGTAGTGGCGGACTAATTGCTATTTAGATTAGGCCTCAATTCACCTATTCTTTTGTCATCTGATTCTCAATTTGTTTTTTAAAGGGTTTTCTATCGATTAGTCATAAGATTTCGGTTAAACCAATTGATTGAACGACCTTTAGTCCGCCACTGCCTTCAATGGCCAAAACAGAGTTGTACTGAAAGGCCACTTCACGGCATAGCACTCAAACTGTAAAAAAAACCCTAATATACAGTGCGATCAGCGCCTGTAATGCATACTGTGCGGCACTGCACTGGTTATCGAGTGATTTGAGATAAGATTTAAGCATAACATCATGAAAGGAGTCTTAAATTAGAAGAGATTCTCTAATTTGTTTTTCTCTACATCTAATTAACCTGAGGTTTGAAAATGTTTTCCGAACTTTCAAATGAGTTTAGCGCAAAAACTCTTTGCATATATGAATCCAACCATATATTCGCAATACACTGAACGCCGAAAGGATAGTCAAAAGAACCGGTGCTTTGGAAAAAAAATTGTCAAAAAAGATTCAGAAATAATTAAATTTTATGTTTTGCACAAACTTAAGACGAATTTAAGAAAATAATCCGCTATTGAATTGATATGCAAAATATACATTAGATTAGAAACTCTTGAATAGATATCTGTTTAAATTAAAAAAAGATGACAAACTCTAGATATAAACCGAATACTTAGCACCGGATCCTTTTTATGCATTCATTATGAGAAGATTAATTCAATATATTATAGTTTGAGTTTGAATACAGACTTTCAGTTTTGGAAATATGAAAATGTGACGCATTATTGAATAAAAAATTTTTACTAACATATAGTCAATAAAAATAGATAAATGACTCGAAGAATACAGCGAACAGTGTTTTGACTAAAAATTTAGTTTAAAGTTAATCTTTTATTCCTTTCAACATTTATAAACCTTTCCTATTTTAAAAGAAATTATTTTATGTATTAAACATGAAAACCATAAAACAAATCTATAATTCGCTGAATTAGCTTTCAATCACATTTCGGTAAACAATAAGTTTGAACAAAATGTCAATTTTCTGTCTAATACTGTCTAATATTTCTTTTTAAAACATTTATTTAATTTTCATTCTTTCAAACTCTGAATCGGAAAATATAAATTTCAAAATTATTCTTTAAATTTCATCATTTTTCAAAGTAGTAAATATACCGAATATGTTGTTCTTTTAAATTTGTTTTTTTTTCTGCAAAATAAACTAAAATCAGCAAAAATTTGAGAAAAATCAAATCAAACAAAAAATTTGTTGAGCACTAAAGTTATTAAATTTTCATTTTTTTCTCTCTTTTAAGTTTTGCTAAGTTCTGGTATTAAAAATTTCAGAGATTTGTGACTAAGCTTTGATTTTTGAATATTTTGTATACATATAATATCAAGTAATCGCATAAATATATATTTTTGATCAAAGAATCACAAAATTTGTTTTAAGTTTTAAAATTTCTATTTTGTTTACTTTAAATATTTATAAGGTTTTAAAATATTAAAACATAAAAATTAATTAAAAATTATAAAATACAATTATTTAATAATCTCTAAAAACACTAATCGTTTTATTATTCTATTCTAGATTTGTAGTAAATATTAAAAGTTAGAAATTTTTAGAAATTTTTGCATATAATATATGATAAATAAAAATTAATTGCAAAAATGCACTACACAAAAGTAGACATAGTTATAAAAATTTAAGTATTAAAAAGAAAATAGCATAAATTTTAAGTTAAAAATGTATTTAAATAAATTAACAAATTAAAAAATGATTTATAAAATTAAAATGTCGTTATATTTCTTAAAAATTTCGAAATAATAGTTAACATTTATAATTCAGTTCATCCACTCTTTAGCCATTTGTTTTCACAAAAACACTAAAACAGTGTCTTTAAGGTAAAGTACATTTATTTAATGTTAAATTCCACATTAAATTAGGCATAAATACCTAATTAACATTAATAATATGGATTAGAATACAGAATACGTGACATATAATATGTTTTGTAAAGAGAATCTCAAGAATATATTGTACTTAACTCATGTCAAACGGAAAGAATTCTTTTCATTCCTTATATATCAATACGTATTTCAAATCTAAAAAACAGAATTCCGTTATTTTGACAATCAATTTGTTAAATAGTTTTTTAATGAGATTTATTTCTAAGCCATTTTAAAAGCTATTCTTTTTAAATCTTTAGCATAAAATTTTTTAACTTGCGCTTTTATTTTGTAATTGCATTATATAACATAATCTGAATAAATTGCCGGCGATTTTAATAGTTTAGACTTAATTGGAATTTTATGTCATTTTTATTCCGATTCAAAATATTTTTGATTATTAGTGTCACTTTGCTTTCAAACCATTTCATCTAATCCAATGTTATTGTATAATGAGCTCTATTTTATTGATTATGACTCGATGTTACGGCTTTTGGTTTTTCAAATCAAATCAAATTCTATTTTATCTAAAATACACAAAAAAAAATTTAATATTTGTTTTATTTTTTAAAACTATATTTTTATATTAATTTGATTAAATTGAAACGAAATTCAATTATATATTTAGTTTTCTATTTTTAGCATGATATTATTATATTTAAAAAAATAATTTTTAATGATATATTTTTTAGATTATAAAAACAGACTAAAAGCAATAAAATAAATTCAAATAAAATAATTGAGACATTTAATTTATAATATCTAAAAATAAAATATTTATTTGCAATTATTAAATTGAAAAAAATATCATTACTTTTATAAGTATTCTTACAAAAACATCAAAACCACTTCAAAATTAAGTAATTCTTTGGCAATAAGGAAAGAATAAAAGAATAAACTCTAAATTAAGAAAATTATTCAATTATATTACAAGAGGGGAGAAAATCTTTAGCAAAAAAACTAATGAGACTCTTAGATAAATAAATGACTGTCTTTTCAGAAAATGTTTGACTTAGACTGACTATACGTTTTAATTCATTCAACATTTTTATAAATAGCGAATATTTCTTAATAGCTCTATAAAAAGCAATTAATATTTAAGGGCAACACAATTGATGCCACATTAAAACAATACAACGTCTTGTTCTATGCAATAACTTATTGCACGCTATTATCAAAATATTTTTCTCCAATAGCTTTAGAGAAAAAATAGCAAAAATACAGTAAAAAACGACTAAACCACAAAAATTAATGTTGTTAGAAAAAAGAGCTTATTAATTTATTAGCGCAGAATCTCTGTTCTCATCTATATATCAGTTAATATTAGATGTTTTTCGACTATCTTTTTAAAAATTATAATCAAAAATGGATTTCTTAATAATGAGTTTATTATATCTTAAAACTATGTTCTAAAATATGTTCAACATTTAACATGTGCTTTAACTTTAAGCGTTTATTTGTGTGTCTTAATGATGCTATAATTAATCGAGTGCAGTTTTGCATTGTAACATTTCACTTTTTTGTTCTCCAAAATGCAAGACTGCTCAGGTAGACAAGAATCTAAACTCAATTCCATTTTAAATCTATCAAAAGTTTTACCCAAACACAAACCAATTGCTCTCTTTTTGTGCTATTCATGTTGTTATTGTTGTTGTTGTTGTTATAGAGCATAATCTAAACACTATTTACTGTATATGTGATTAACGCTTAAATACAAAATACATTATATACGGTATTATATAATTAAATATTTAGTAAACTATTTGTATTAAATAGATGGGAAAGAGAGGGAGAGAAGGAGAGAGAGGGAAGAGAGAGAGAGAGAGAAAAAGGGAGAGAGAGAGCAGAATGAAAGGAGAAGGAGAATGAGGGAGGGAGAGAGAGAAGAATGAGTAAGAGAGGGAGAGAAAGAACCATGTAACATCTATCAATGTTTAAATTCTTAGAATTGGTTATATAATAAATGTGAAATATATTTAGTTTATGATTTCATAGAATAATTTATATTTTTTAATCCATTCTAAGAAATCTTTGATTTAGGAAACTGTGTCCAAAAAACGTTGTATTTCTCGCTCTAACGGGTTTTCATTATCGAATAAATTTATTTTTATTCCGAGAATTTATATTTTTACTGAGGATTAGTTGAAACAATTTTACTTAAATTTCATGGAAAAACAAATACTATTTTATCAAATCTAGTGTTTGTTTTATTCCAAAAAACAACAGTTATATTATATTTACATTTAAAATAGAGTTTTACATAAATTTTGTTAATCTATGGCTTTTGTTTCGCTATTTCATGCATAGAGTGTTAAACTATTTCACACGAATTTGCAAAAACTTTAAACTAAAATATTAATTCAAATTTTAGTACAAAATATAGATTATATACATAACTAAAAGGAACACATTTTCCAAACTAACCCATATTTATCGACTAGACTCTACGCACGCTATTCGCTATTCTAGAGATTATTATTGAAATCTATGGTAAAAATTAAATTATAAAATCAATATTTAATGCCTACTATTGAAAAACTGAGAAATTTTTTAATTAAAAACAAACGGTTTTATTGACTAATTTAAAGCAAAATTTTGGGATTTATCAAAAATAAAAATTAATCTAATTTATAGATAGATAGCTAGCATGAATTTTAATTAAACAGTCGAAAGCTAATTGAGGGCTAATCTAATGAAAAAGCAATACTTGAGATAAGTTTGAGTTATTTGTTTGAAACCAATCGATCAGATTCTAACCGAACAACTCAACCAACGAATAGAACCCAAAGAACTCAAAGAACTTGATCTCAGATTGGTATCGATGCGCACCTTTAGCCGTAGTTAAGACTCTCGTCAGCGCTCCAGACGTTTAGATCTCTGCCACTCTCTACCAATCTCTGCCACTCTCTCCTACTCTCCCTCTTTCTCGGATGCTATTGAAAGATGCATTGATTCTAATGAAACTAATGAGTCCTCATTTATACTCAACTCGAGTTCAGAGGAATTAACAATATTTGTTCTCTCACTGGTATATAATGCAGTTGTCTCTATAACGAGACCCATCTCTTCAAACTATTGATGACCAGTTAGTCCATCACAATCTCTATTAGTTTAGATTTAATTATTTTTATCTCAACCATCAGTTTAGGCATTTAATCAAATTTAATTTGAAATACGGGTTTAATTTACAAATAATATCTATTAATAAATCAAAACAAATTTTTAAATATTTGTTCACATTATCAAATAAAATGATTAATACGAAGGAAATGGATAAAAATCTAAACTTAAAAAATTGTTTAAAGAAATCAATACTTTGCCAATAACTGTCGCAATAAAAAATAATAATTCAATTGAATTGATACGAAAACTAAACTATAAATTCGATGCACTTATAGAGTATTTGAAACTGTATTTTGTTTTTTATTTCGTTAAAATTAATTCAGTCGTTCCTTTTATGCAGAGCCCGTTTGACCAACCCTGGGATGGGTAGGAGAGGCAAAAAGCGATCATCTCAAAACCAAATTGATAAATTTAGTTTTAAATTTTAATTTTAGCAAATTTAATTTAAGTTAAATATTATTCCAATCAATTCAATTAAATAACATAAACATAATTGTTTGTAAACAATATTTTCAATCAATTCTTTTCCTAAACCCATGACCTTAGAGGAAGTTGTGCTTAAACTGCCTTGATCATTTTTGTCTTTATGAGTCATTTCTCATAAAAACAATTCTTCGTTCGATTTTCGTTTCCCTTTTCTCTAACATTTCAAATAGAGTTAAAATAATTGTTAACTTTTAAAGAAAGACCTTTTTCTCGGCTCTAACGCTACGAATAGACTCACTTTAAGAGATTTTTTCCGCTTTTGAAGAGAAGTCCGTTCCTGACCTCAAAATAGAAATCTGTTTTTCTTTTCTTATTTTTTCTTCTTTTTATTTTATTTTATTTTATTTTTTGCTTTTAAAGGATATGGAATCCGAGAGTCTTATAATGCTTTCCATACATATTGTAGTTTAAGTTATCTCTTATTTTCTCAAACCTTATATACAGTTTAGATTGAAAATTGAGTTTTTCCTAAATTCTGTAAAATGTAATAACTCTTACATCGCGTTAGATATATTCAATTAATTAAAAATAAGCAATAATAAAAACTAATCTAGTTGAGTTTTAAAACTTAAATTATACAAATCTATTTTAAATTTATAACTGCAAAAAGTTATAATTAAAAAATAAATCTTGATAAAAAAAATAATAGAAAAATAAAAAAATAAAATGAAAAATCTTCTAAAACTGTCTAAAGTTCTAACAAATAAATCTAAACAAGTTATGTTTTCAAAATAAAACAAATAAAAGACAACTACAAAAAAAACTAACAACAACAAAAGTATTATTGTATTTAATTTATATGTTTAATTATTTAATTAAATAGAAGTTTTGTTTTTAAAAAAAATCAAAACTTTTTATAATTGTCTTTTTCTTTTAAATTATTTTTTACAAACAGTTTGACACAAATTAAAACATTAATAATTATTTAATTAAATAAAATTAATTATTTATGCTTTGTTAATCTAATCAGTCAATTATATTGTTTACGACTTTAATTCTAAGTTTAGATATATTTTTAGACGTTTACTCGTTTATTGTAAATCACAACAATTTGCGCTAGCTTAATTATTTCTATTTGTTTAATAACAAATTATACTTTAGTATATATAAATGCATTTAATATAAATTATAGCAAAAAAAACTACGTTTTTTACTGATTTATTATAGAGAAAAAACGAATAAATTTAGTTTTAATCATTTAATCAATTTTTACGATTTTCAAATTTAACTTTTATTTCAATAAAATGAATTTTATTTAAATGTTTGTCGTCTCTGGTATTCGAGTGAATGGAAGTGGGAGTGGGAGAGGAAACTAGTTTCCATGACTAGGGTTTGGTTATTAAGTTAGAAAAATGGGTAAATAGAGACACAAATTGAAAATACGTGTAATTACCTAATTGTGGACTAAATATCGGTTTCGCTTCAATTTTCGGCTTCAGTGCTAAGTCTTTGCAATTAATTTCAATAAACTATTTGATTAAATTGAATTGAAATACTTGTTGTACAGAGTGTGTATCAAACCATCATTTGGATCAATAGGTTTTATAAACAAAAATCCTATTTATAGAATATTCTGTCAAATAAAGTCATGTTTTTCCATCTTTTTTGGTCTAAACAGAAGTTTATTTTCTAAAATCCGATATTAATTTCCTATGCATTCAATAAATAATTAATTGCATAATAAAAGCCGGTCTCAACTGAATTTCGAATGCAATTAATAATTAATATTCTGCGGTTGTGTAGAGAGTTATATAATTTAATTGAATTTGTCATAAGTTATAACTATTTGATGAGTTCCTGAAAGAAAGGCTAACAAAAATTTTTACGTTAATTAACAATTAATTAGTTCGCAATAATCTACGGTTGAGATTAAAATTTTAATAAACTATTTCGACTAAAATTAGACTCAATGTTGGTTTTAATTGAAACTATTTTTAATGGTTTCTCTAACCAAACAGTTGTCGTTCAGAACATATTTGATGAGCTTTTGGTCGAAATAAGAGTTGAATTGATATTCTAGTCGTAGCGAACGGACACTATAACTAAACATCGAATTCGCTCTATTCTGATGATAACTTGCGGGCATTAAAAGCTGTCGAATAATGGATAGCAGTTCTGGTTTAACAAATTTTTATTCATAAATATGTATAACTTATATGATTGGATGGGTTCGAGAGATAATGAGTTAGAGGTAAATACGACTGAATTTTATGCGATAAGACTCATGAATGAGGGGTTTGTGAAAGGAATCAAAAGATGAGATGAAATAGTTTTTTCAAATCATTAATATTTTCACCGATTCTTGAGTGCAAAATGCACTTCATTAGAGCGGTAGGCGTTTTCATTCATATTTACAACTTTCCAATTGAATATCTCTTTTCAAATACTTACCAGAGTTTGACTTTTATATTGAGACTCAGTTTTGGGTCAAAAGCGGAAAAACAGCGAAAAAAAGCGAAGAAAAAAGCGAAAAGAGTGCGTCACTAATGGCTAACAAATGCTGTTTTGCTTCTAAATATCAATATCTTAAACATCAAAATGCAATTCTTAGATAACTTCAACTGCAATACAGTTTATCCAGAGCTGGACGTGAATACTGATACTCGAGAGACTCGTTTCTCAGTTACAAATCTCGATCTCAATGCTAGCCAATAGTCTCCATCAAGTCTTTAGATAAATTTTTTATTGAATCGTTTTAGAAAATAAAGTTTAAATTAAAAACAAATTAAACTTTCAGTAAAACACCAACATGTTTATACTGTTATACTGTACAATTGATATAGTTTTTTTTGCACATACAAATCTTAATTTTAAAACTAATTTGACTTTTAAATTAGTCTTAAATTAGCATGTTAAAATATCAAATAAAGTAAATAAAAACAAATTAATATATTTAGCATTTATCATCTATACTAAATTCAATGCTTAAAAGTCTGACTATTAATTCAAACCAATTTCAACATATCTATATCTTTACTGGATTTATTTATATTCAAACAAGCCATTATTTGACTCTTCCATCTCATTTTAAATTTGATGTTTTTCTCTCAATGTTATTACAAATATTATTTTTATTTTCTCTTCAAAATCTACATTAGTTTACAGCAAATTCATTGATCGCTTTGTTTTGAATCGAAATTATTTTGTTTTGATATCCAGAGGCAGACGAAAGATAAATTGAATACAAAAAAAGAGAAAATAAATTCTTTTTTATTTTTATACAATTTTATTATATTTTTGAATTAATGCAACTCTTCTCTTAAAATATTTCATTTATTTGAATTCAAACTTCAAGAGTCATTAAATTAGCGTTGAAAGTATCTAGCGATAAACATCTCTACAAATTTTATGTTAAATTTATTGAGTTTTTGGTTTAAATAAACATTTTCTTAAATCAAACATTTTTTGTTTTTTATCATTAAAGTTTGAGAATTTTATTTCTTAGTTATATTTAGAAAATGTTTTAACATATATTTTTAAATTGAATTGATTGTTTGCATTTTTAAATGTTTTAATAATTAGTCAAACATTTATTTATTAAAAATTATTGGTTATTAATAGCAAGAATTAAAGGGAAAGAGAGTTAAAAATTGGCGATTGTTTTCTTAGTATTTGGTCCGCGCAAAAATTCTCCTCTATGTTTTTAGCCAAGATAAGAACATTTTTTGTAAATAAAAAATAAATTTTGGTTAAACTTTGTTAAAGTAAATAAATAAATTTTTTAATCAGGTTTAAATCTAGTTAATAGACATAATTTATTAATTTTATAAATAATAAAAGCATTTTTAGAAGAAAAAAATCCCTATTTGATTTCTCATAGGTTGAATCATAGTTTTGTTTTCTAAAATTCTTTTTCAATATTTGTCCGATTTTCTTAATTATGCTTGCTATATTTTATTAAGATGGTCTAGCAAATTACAACCAATAAAATATAACATTTATGTAATATTGATTTAAATTAAACAAATAAAAATTCAAGTTTGTCATGTTTTTTAAGTTAAGCGTTTATGAGGTATTTTTAAATTTTTAAATAATCATTTTCTAAATTTTATAAATTAAGTTTTGGTTTTTATTTATTTCCTATTAATTTGCTAGAGTATTTTTGCTATTATTGTTATCAAACATAGTTTACAAAATATGTATTGTTAGTATTTTTTTATATTATTAAATCATTATTTATAATATTATTTTATATCATTATTTTATTTGAATTTATTTACAGTAAAATATATATCTTTTACATATTTTATTGAATATTTACTTATAAAAATTCTAATTTATTTAAATAAAAATACAAAAAATCCTTATTCTAATTCAAATCATAATTAAAAATTTTACTGATTAAATTTTTTTATTAATAACATTAATAATTTACTGATTAGTTGATTGTCTATAAACTTACAAATATCAATATAATTTAATAAATTAATATTAATTTTAAACTTTTCCATTAACATTATCAGATTACTGCAATGTTAAAATTTTTTAAAAATTGCAAGTTACATTTAATAATAAATTTGATTGGAGATGCAATAGTTTTATAAATAAATAAATTTTAATCTAATAATTGATAAAATTAATGTAGAAAAAGTGTAATTAAATTGGTAGTAATAATTAGTATTGGAAATTGGCTAACAGTTTAGCCTGTTCGTTTAGTTTGAACTGTAAATAAAGAGTAAGTGAATTATTCAGATTTAAATGTCAGGGCTTTTGTGTAAAAGCCATATAAACCGAACCGAATTGATAACGAATTTGTTGTCAATAGATCTACACTTGAATTGATTCCATTAATCATTAATTTTATGGTTCGGCCAATGCATCTCAATAAGAGTGTCGGCTATTCTATACAATATCTATCATTAGACTTGAAAAGAAATTTTCATTTTTAGGGCAAAACACGCATTCATTTGCTATTATTTCGGGTCGAATGCGTCGAAAGTCAAAATTTAGCGAAACATTATTAAAAATTTTGAAACTAATTACAAAATAATTATAATTATTCTAAAATAGATTTAAAGCTACCAAAAAAAACAAACTATCACTTTGTACTGATATTTATAAAACAACTACTCATTTGGCTTTTATATTGTTTTAGATTTGTTTACTAATTGCATTAAAATTCTGGTTCATAGCCTGAGATTGTTTTAAATTAAAAAATTAAGATTCAAATAATTAAATTATCCATTAATGCCGGTCTCTCTCTCTCTCTCCCTCTCTAATAACATAATAAATAGGCGATCGCTTTAATTCGTTTTTAATTAATTGCAAACACCTCTAAATCCGATTTAAAGTTTTTTTTAACTAGACAATATAATTAAATTTTGAAATAAATTGATTTGTTTATTAACACTATTTTTAAAAATTATTGTTTATTAAAATTTTGTTTATGTTAGCACTTAATTTAGTTTCTTATATTAGTGTCTTGGTTTGTTTTAAATAATTGTTTTAATCACTTTTTATGCAAAATTTTTGATCTAAAAATAGTTGAATTTATTTATCTTTTATATTCTATACAATATTTCTGAAAAGCGTATAATAGAGAGACTGCTATCAGACTTTGTCTGTTGTATTGTATGTATTTTCAAAGTTATATATTATATGAATAAAATCTAATTTAAAATCTTTTCGCGAAAACTAATTCAATTCAAGTTTTCAGTCCATTTAAGAATTTTGTAACGAAGAAACATGTATTCAATCTAAACGAGAAAAAAAAACTTTTATAAAATTTTTTTGAATTTGTTATCAATTTATTCGTTAATTTTTTATATTCATTTGAGGAAATGTAGTTTAAATAGAAAATCAACGAATTGTGCACAAAATAAAAAGAAATCTCAAATTTTATTACTGTTTATAAATTTATTTAAAGCATATGTAGGCTTTGCATAAGAAAACTATAAAAACTCAAACTGTAAGCTAACGTTTCAGAAGGGGAGGTCAGCCAAAAATTCACATCATTTTGAAAATTGGCATTTTTTTATCTCACCCCTTCTAGCATTTGGTTTGCAAAAGATACCTGATCCAAAAACAGCAGACAAAATTTTTAATGTTTTGGTCTAAATTAGAACATTTTTTCTAAATTGACGCTAAATCCAATTTAAATTTAGTTAAATTAACTAAATATAGGATAAATTCAGTTTAAATCAAGTTAGATTAAGACAAATTATTTGGATTTTTAAGAATTTTTGAAAAATTTCTCCCTTGATTCCCCCTGAATTGACTGACCTTCTGACCTCTTACAGTGTAAGGCATTCTGTTTCTCAATTCTGTTTGATAGGCATTGAAAGCATTTTTAAAAACAATACAAATTAAATATTTTTATATTGTTTTAATTTATAATAATTAGTAAAAGTTAATACAATTTATATAAATAAAATTTCTCAATAAATAAGCAAATAAAGAATTTCTTATTTAATTGTATTTTTGCGTAATTTATGTTTTTATTTTGATATTAACATTTCAAATCATTTGCCCATTTTATAGAAATTTAAACATGTGATTAAAATTCTCTTCAAAGAATTTCTTAATTTCAAATTTTTTTTTAATTTATTAATTAAAATATTCCATGTTAAGTCAAGTCAAATAAAATATAGTCAGAAATATAATGATGAATTTTTCTCAATACTTTAATGGGAATATCGATAAGGACTAAATAATAATTATTAATGAATTAATCTGCAGTATAACATGATTTAAAACAAATTTATAAATATTTAAAATGTTTAATTAAATTATTCTCTATTTGTTCAAAAAATAACTTTAAAATTTATTTAATCAAAATCGACTTGGCAAATATACATTTAGTTAAATTATGTGTTTTAAAATAAATTATATAGCATATTTCATACAACTATATTTTAATCTGCTATAAGTAATATAACATTATTCAAACTATTTTTACAATTATTTCAATATTGTTAAATTTTATTTATTTTAAAATTTTTTGTTATCTTATAATTATTTTTTAAGAACATTAAAACTCTTTGTTGTGTCAAATTACATAATAGTTTTTTTAATGCAATTCTAGTGCTAATCAAATATCTAATCATAATTTATCAAAAGAAATTTATTTAAAGTATAAAGAATTTTTAAATTAATTTAACAATAGTTTTACCCTGATGCATATACTTTTAATCAAATAAAGAAAAAGATTTAACAACAACTTATAATTTAAATCAATACTCAAAACGTATTTGCTAATTTTCCAAATTATATCAAATATCTTCCTGCTAAACCTTACAAAATATAATACTATTAAAATGTAAAGATATACTGTAATTATACTGCTTTTGTGTTAAGCTAATTTTTAACACAAAAAATTTACCAAGGTCTTTCTTTAAAATTTTATATATTGCTTGTCACTCATTTATTTCAATTGTTATAAGATTCTAGTTATCAGATTTTGTAAAACTCATTCAATCTTTTGAAAATTTTTATGCGAATTTAAATTGGAGTCGACACACATTCTATTACCCAATTTGTAGTTTTATTTCTATATTTTTATTGAGTAAAAGAGTAATTTATAGAAGAGTTTTCATTTTTTTAATTAGCAAATCACAGATTTATTTTATTATATTCGCAAAGTATAGCATAAAATATAATCTTTTTTCTATTTCAAACCTTGTTTTTCACTAAATTAAATTATAAAACTATATTAATAGAAAAGAAAGTATTATTTCCGTGGCATTCAATTTATAGAATACAATTAAAATGTCAAAATCTTTAGAAAAAATAAGTTTAAGAAATTTTCTGGTTCTAAAAATAAAAACAAATATTTCTGTTTTTCTCACAATTTATTGTTTGTATTTACAAATAGTAGTGTCGGCTCTGGTATTGCAAAAGAACAGAGCAATTCATTGCAAGAATTAAACTAAATTAGATAAAAGTTTTATTTTGTTTTTCAACATCTTTTTTCTTGTTTAACTCATATTTTATGCATTAACTTTGAATAAACATATTTTTCAAATTAACGCTTAGTTCAACTCCAGAACAAAAAAACTAAATTATAAGAATATTAAATAATGAAACAATTTTGTAACAGTTTGTATAACAATTAGATTTTGAATTACAAACTTGTTACTAGGGTTGCAGCCTTTCCTCAAACTGGAATCACACTTGATGGCTTTTGTTTTAAACTAAATTTAATAAGCAATTGAAACAGATGTGAAATTTGTTTATAGGCAAAATAAGATAGAATGATAATAATAATAATAATAAAACCTGTGTAAATCAACATGTATATAAATTATATATTTAATAAAACTAAATAAAATTCCAATTTATTTGCCTAAGATTTTATTGTTTTAATGTTTTAATGTTATAAACAATGTTTATTGTGTTATAAATTTATTATATTTTAATTAATTCAACAATAAATTTAATAATAAGCTAAACTTAAAATTAACTAATTCAATAATGAATAAAAAATTAAATTGGAGTTTTTATTTTTAAGTAAACTAAAATAAAATTTTAAAAAAATTCTTTAGAAAATTGATTATATATTTTTAAAGCAAATTCTTTTAATAAAATAAACTTTAAATAAAAACAATTTTATAATTTAAAACATATTAATATTAAGCAATTCAATACTAGAGTTTATGTCATATATTACAACATTAGAGATATTGCAATTCAAATACATTTTCTCATAACTCACACAATATTCTGCATTTATGGATAGCTTTCTTAACAGTATTTTATTGTTAAGTTTTAAAATTTTTTTTGATTAACTGAAGAGTTATTTTTGGAGTTAATGGCATTAATACTCTAAATTGGTTTTGTCTGTAAAATAGAAATTAGAACCGATTTATAAGTGAGTAATAAAGAGAAACTCTTTTGTCAGAACACGTTTCGATTGGCTCACAAATGTTGCCGTTTTGAATGATCATTAATTTTTATGAATTTTATATTTGTTGGCAGTATTTAGTTCGTCAAAACATATTTCATAATATAATATGAGTTATAAAATATAAAAATTATAAATTATGACCAAAACTATATCATAAATAAAGAGCTATTAGTTGAGAGCATACACTTAAGCGCTTGTGCTCTCGCGAACAATATTTTGATTACTTATATTAATTAACATTAGTTGCAAATACCATATATACTAAATATATAAAATATACTAAATTTACTAAATACTGCTCATTCACTCACAGCTATACACTTCTCACTCTATGTCAATGACAGCAAACCATAATTTATGTAGAATTTGAGTTAAGACCAAATAGAATGCAAATACATTATAATAAGAGACTTAAGTGTTGAGGTGCGGGTGAGGACAGTGTCACCAAAATCTGTGTTTCTCTTACCTAATAAGCAATTGACTACTTTTTCAATGCATTATATAAAAGATGAGAATTGTTTTAAATGATGTTTTGTCGACACCATTGCTCTATATTTGCTATTTAGTGATAAAAATATTTTTTGCACACATTTGAACGCTTAAGACATAAGCAAACAAAATGTTGACCGAAGTTAGAGTGGGATAAGTAAAAGAGCGAACATTTAGACAATTTTATTCTCTAACTCAGTTGCATCACTTGCGCCACTTCCAATCCCCTCATCCTTCACATCACATCTGCATTCGCTTGTCTTTTTATTTTATTTTGTTGGTAAGAAAAACAGAAAAAAATAATTTGTTCTTTCATTCAATTTTTGTTGAATGAGATAAAAATAAATGCATTAAAAGAGCAATAGTTATGCTTTAATGCTTGATATCTGTTCATCACTACTCACTATCATCACAACTAATGCCTTAAGCGTTCGTTCTTCACATTCGCTTTCATAACACAATTAAATTAAGAAAAATTTGTTCTATTTTTCTCTCAACTCATCTTCTCATTGCTTCTCTTTGCCTCTCTTTGCCTCTTCTTGTCTGTTCTGCTTCTCTGAGTCTCTTTCCATTGCCACTCCATTTCTCTATTTATTATTTCATAAAATATTTCTAAAAAATTAAAGATTTTATCATTAATAAGAGGAGTAAAGTGTTGACAAAAAGCAAACATTAAAACGAGAGCTCTATTGAAGTGAAGTCAAAAACAGAATCGATGTTTGAATGGTTTGAATGCAAATCCAAACGTCAAGGTATTCACTAAATTCACTCAATTCGCTGCTATCACTGTACAAACACAATGCAGAAGTCGTGTTGAGTTAAGGATATATTTATATTTAAGAAATATTTTACTTTAATTATACGTTTAATGTATTTGAACTAAAGAAAGTGAGCAAGAGAGCAGGAGAGAGGGGGAGAGAGAGAGAGAGAGAGAGAGAGAGCAGGGGAGATGGGAGAGAGAGAGAGAGAATTTGCATATGAGAATTTTGAGCAAAACGATTGATTTATTTTAGTTGTTCTCTCAATTCAATTATCTATTCAGACCATTATTTCTGAAGCACAGCTTTACTATTAATTCTTCGAAAAGATCTATTTCACACTTAATTCTCCCTGGTTAGCTCATTCATCTTCTACTCATAACATTATTCACTGCTTTTTTCATCAAATTGTTTTATTATTACATTTTTTATGCTTTTTTTGCAAACATTTTTAGTATCTGGTGATACAGAAGTAGTTATAGTGAATGTTTGGTTCCCTTAGTTCATAAACTAGAATAATAGACAAGTTTTTTATTGTACCTATTTTTTGTGCTAAGGTATAAATGTTTTTAATGCACATAAAAATGTTGCTCCACTTCTGCAATACTCTATTGTTTAACTAAAAACCAGTGTTTGTCTGAAAACAACTGTAGTGTTAGACTAGCGTTGGTTCGGATGATAGAGTAGTCCATCAAAACCGATTGCATCGAATCTAATCGGATTGAAGACTCAGTGCAATCTATTTCGTTCCTTAATTCTAATGATCTTTAGTTTTGATAGAATTGCTAACAAATAAATAGCTGAACAAAACCTACTGTGCACTTGCCCTGGGTCTGCCCTGCCTGTCTCTCTGTCATGCCTCTCTCCCTATTTCTCTCTCTCTCTCTCCTGCTCTCTCTCCTGCTCTCTCTCCTGCTCTCTCTCCTGCTCTCTCTCTCCTGCTCTTTCTCTCCTGCTCTCTCTCCTGCTCTCTCTCCTGCTCTCACTCTCACTCTCTCTCCATTGCCTGTCGTTTGGTGTGTTGTTATTATGCAAATCAATTTACGTTTCACTTTCATTGCTATCTCTTTTTTATTGTCACATTTATTCGTTTCAATTCTTTTCTACGTCTTATTGTCTGATCTGATTCTCACGAATCCATTGCCAGTAAACTAAACTAAAACTAAA